>JARQOD010004395.1:0-55231 GCA_033576555.1 Oophaga sylvatica
ATATTCTCACCTTCCGGCGGCCCCGCAGCTTTCCCGCTCTTCAGTGACGCTCCCGGACAGTCCCATTCCCAGGCGTCCTTAGCGACAATGACCCCAGATGACGTAGCAGTCTCGCGTGATGCTACGTCATCTGGGGTCATTGTCGCAAAGGACCCTGGGAACGGGATTGGCCGGGAGCGTCACTGAGGACCAGGAAGGCTGCGGGGGCCGCCGGAAGGTGAGAATAGCACAATTTTTTATTTTTTTATTATTTTTAACATTAGATCTTTTTACTATTGATGCTGCCTAGGCAGCATCAATAGTAAAAAGTTGGTCACACGTGTCAAACACTATGTTTGACTCGTGTGACCAACCTATCAATCAGTTTTCCAAGTGATGCTACAGATCGCTTGGAAACGCTAGCATTCTGCAAGCTAATTACGCTTGCAAAACGCTAGTTTCTGGTGGGAATACGCATACCAATAAAAATGCGTATTTCCCGCGGCAGAGAAGTGCGGGATTGCCGCGGCAATTCCGCAACGTGTGCACATAGCCTTACTGTTTACTAAGACTGTTTTAACACTGTTCACTACTCCAAAAGTGAAACTCACAATGGCAGACGAAAGTGAAAATGAGCCGCTTTGCAACAGCACAGCTGATAAAGCCTCCACTGCATTTATGCCTTTCACCATGCCATATTATTTGGGAGCTCCCTGGATCCCACATTTTAATGGGGAAACCAATACCTTACGAGACTTTAGAGAAAAAATGACTGCTTTGTTTCACCTGCACCCCATGACCAATGACCAAAAAGTGGAAATCCTGAGTGGCCAACTCCAAGGTGCAGCTTTGATAGAAATCAAGTCCTGGCCCAAAGTTCAGAAAAGGACTGTAGAACAAATCCTGGAGCAGTTAGAAAGCATATTTGAGGTCCGCTCTGCATCAGAATTAAAAATTAGTTTTTTTCAGAAAGAAACAAGACATCAACGAGTCACTAAGAGACTATGCTTTATCCTTGCAAGAAGCTTGGAGGGCTATAATACACATGGCACCCCAGGAGGCCAGGGTTACAGACAAAGTCCTGAAAGAGCAGTTTTTTGAAGGGGCTGCCATGGAAGTGACCATTTGCATTAATGGAATTCCATTTACCGCACTGTTAGACACTGGTTCCCAGGTCACCACCTGCAATTTTACGTGATAGAAGTGTGCATGGAACTGACCTGAAACTGCAATTGATCACTGTATTAACCTTGGTGATGTATTCATGTACTGGCAGTGGTTCTGATGATGTAGGAATCCATAACGTGCTTCATGCTAAAACTGAAAAATCCTCAAAATTTAGTTTTGAGGTTATGAGGAGCATTTAATTGAGTTTCTGCTCTGGTACCGGAGATATCAGTGTCCGTGTGTCAGTGTGTATACTCCGTATGTCATCCGTGTGTAATTCATGTGGTTACATACCGGAGACTATTTTGTTAGGCTGGAATTAAAGGGTTTGGCCTGTATTTAATGTGCTAGATGTTGAAATGGTGTACTAATTTATTAATTAGCATGTAAAAGCCTGATAAATACACTGATCTTAGCAATTTTGGCTTTGGCTTCTGTGTTTTTTTTGGGCTAAATATGTATATTTCCATTGTTTAAAATAAAACTTACCGTATATACTCGAGTATAAGCTGAGATTTTCAGCCCATTTTTTAGGGCTGAAAGTCCCCCTCTCGGCTTAATGTTAGGATATAGCGTGGCACAGCTGTGTGTGGTGCACAAGTAGGAGCCCAACCACATTAAAGAATAAGAAAAAACTTGGCACTCAACTTGAATGATAAAGGTTAATTTTATTGCAGTCACCAGAGACAACGTTTCGGTCATCTATCGACCTTTTTCAAAGCACTGCAACAGATATACAGAATATATACATCATGCTATGGATAAACATTGAATGAGTCTTCAAAGTACCCAAGTGCGGACATGAAAGAAAATATGTATAAAGAAAATAAAAAATCAATAAGATCACAGTGTATTGTGAATATATGATACGATAAAAGAAAAGGAAAAAAAATTGAATAAAGAGAAAGGGGGGAATGAGAAACCTACCCGACTGCTTTGAGGGGTTTTCAAATGAATGATGATGAATCACATAAGAGTTATGAACTTTGTCTTGTGAGGATATTAAGACTGCACCAAATAAAATACAAATAAAATATGCTATAAGGAAATAAGTAGATAGAGAGCTACAAAGAGTGTATGTAGTAAACATACCTTATGGAAATGGTAAAATACCTGTGGCATATACTCAATGTGTCTTAATAAGAGCTCATAGCCTATAGGTGAAAAATACATCATATTAAGTCAAGAAAAATTATATATTCATCTTATGGGATGTATCGGATCACGGTAAGTACGGATACTGCACCGCAGTGTAGTAAATGGAACAAGTGCACCCACTAGCTTAGAAACCCCATGAGATGCTATAACCCAGTGTAAATTAAGGCTGGGACCCAAATAATAAGAATGCTGAGAATGTATGGTATATTACTAATGGTGACCAACCGGCACTATGGTGAGGGTAGCATAGATATATAGGAACAGGTCAGACAAAAGTGAATAAGTCTGAGTAGTGTGCATTAGCTGAAGATATGTGATGTGGTTTCAAAGGTGTAATTATATACACTGCGGTGGTACAAAAATATAATACGGTGGTGGTGAAACAGAGATGAAAACGCCATGGTAAACTTACATATAAGTAGTGGTATGATCTTTAAGATGAAAGACACTGTGGTGATAACGGAATAGTCAGATTGAGAAAAGTCAATTGTTATAGTGCCGCTATATAGTGCGATAATAGCGGTGCAATCTTACCAGTGATGGTGAGGTATAAGGTGCAGTCTTTTTCCAACGCGGCATCCACCGCTTGTTGGTATGTGCAGCGCCATATTGCGTCCCTATTTATGCCTCAAAGGCGGGATTAGAAGTGAGGATCTAAAGCGGAAGTCAGGGACCGGAAGTAGGCGGTATACCTGCGTTCCACTGTGTGGAGTCATGCGTTCCAGCAGCCATATTGGGGTTGTCCTGAGGCGGAGACTATTAAGATGCTGTGCGCATCATTAGGGAGAGAAAGGGAAACGCTGGCTCAGAGTTCAACAAGGGAGGGGAGAAGATAATGTGGCTTCATATTGTTATAGCAGTCGAGTAGGGAGGTGAAGATGAGAGGAATCCAGAGAGGGACGAGGAACTTTTTCACATATTGATTCAATAAAGTCGACTCTGGAAAGAGAAAAGAGTATTAGAACATGGATCTCCATCGATTTTATCGACGATTAAGATTATCCGCTCATTTTGCATCGACGCCTGAATTCACCAACCCCGGCGATGACTATACCGAAATGTATGATTTCAGTGACAGATTTTGGTCTTAGAAATAAGAGTACTTTTCAACCACCACGTAATTCACGTGCAGTTGAAACCTTTATCAATTTCATTAACACAGCCTTTCTTAAGCTAAGACATGATATGGAGATAGGCCAACTCCACTACCAATCTAATTTATCACCATTAGATTTTCAGGCACTACAATCCCTTAGACAGGATGATAAGATCATTATTAAACCAGCCGACAAAGGGGGTGCCATAGTGATAATGGACAAAACAGCCTATGTCGCTGAAGTCACACGACAATTGAACGATGATAAAATTTACACTAAGTTAAACGTGAATCCCACAAGTGAACTCAAACTACTCATTCAACAGACTTTGACTAATTTCGTAGCCCAGGGTGTCATCGACTCTAAAACACAGGAGTTTCTCACCACCCGAGACCCAATAACTCCTGTATTTTACATCTTACCTAAGATTCACAAGAATTTAGAGAATCCCCAGGGAGACCGATAGTGGCCTCCACTGAGTCCTTACTATCGCCACTATCTATCTTCTTGGAGAAAATATTAACACCATTGACACGGAAGGCTCCGTCTTATCTCCTTGATACGGGACACTTTCTACAGATTATAAGCAACCTAGGTACAATACCAGCCAATGCCATTCTCGTCTCATTGGACGTTAAAGATTTATACACTTCTATTCCCCATCAGAAGGGTATATCATGCACGAGACATCTTCTTCACTTATCTGAAAAGCCTTCTGAAATTATAGATTTGTGTACACAACTATTGACAATAGTTCTTACTAAGAATTTCTTTATGTTCGGGGACACTTTCTATTTGCAGACCAAAGGGACCGCAATGGGCTCGAATGTAGCCCCGCCTTATGCAAATAGCTATATGGCGACCTTTGAGGAGGAAGTGGTTTACCCTAATCCAACATACAAACAATATTGTATAGTTTGGAAAAGATTCATTGACGACATTTTTTGCATTTGGACTGGCACTGAAGATACACTGATGGATTTCTTCAGCACACTCAATGCAGCGTGGCCAGAACTAACCTTTACTATTACTCACAGCCAAAATCAAGTTAGTTTTTTGGACACCATGGTCACCAAAGATAGCAATGGAACACTTTCAACGGATCTCTATAGAAAACCAACTGATCGCAATAGCATTCTACACTACAGTAGTTTACATCCTCTTTCCACTAAAAGAGCTATCCCGCGATCACAATTTCAAAGAGTCCGTCAAATTGTGTCTGACCCCACACAAAGTGAAATTAGGATTAAGGAAATGCATGCTAAATTTCAAGAAAGGGGCTATACCTCTGCCTTATTAACTGAAGCCATAAAACCCCCAATGAGGATGCGCAAACCAGTAACTAAACGCATACCTTTGGTGCATGAATACCATCCATATGTCCATATCCTGCACCATACAATAAGAAAACACTGGAATATTCTTAAAACAGCCCACCCGAACATTGAAGAATTCCAAAACCCATTTCTACCCTGTTATAAACGTCCGCACAATATCCGTGACTCTCTAGTTAAAGCTGATATAAGCATACAACCACGCATTACCTCACAAAGGTTTTTATCCAAGCCAAAAGTAGGGACATGCCCTTGCCTGCACTGCAATCAGTGCAACAATGTCCTGAAAGGGGAAAATTTCTTCCACCCACATTCAGGCAAAAAATATCATTTTAAGGACTACTCCACATGCAATTCCTCATATGCTATTTATCTCATTAAATGCCCTTGTGGTTTGATGTACGTGGGAGAAACCACTCAACCCATTAAAGATCGGATTTCCAAACACAAATCCACAATCAGGTGCAAAAATATGCTATTACCAGTTCCACATCACTTCATCACTATGGGGCATTCTATAGCACAATTGAGGTTCCAAATTATCGAACTCGTCACACCACAAAGACGAGGTGGCGACCGCATTAAATACCTTAAAAAGAGAGAATCCTTTTGGATACACGAGTTACAAACTCTTGCCCCAAAAGGTTTAAATAGAGATTATGATCTTCATTCATTCATCTGAAGTGTCCATTACGTCGATTGTATTATATATATATTTTTATTGTACCTGTTTACTGTCATCTAATATCTTATAAACGGGTCCCTATCATTATGTTCAATGTACATAATTCTGTGTTACCTTAGTACAGGTTCTAATACTCTTTTCTCTTTCCAGAGTCGACTTTATTGAATTAATATGTGAAAAAGTTCCTCGTCCCTCTCTGGATTCCTCTCATCTTCACCTCCCTACTCGACTGCTATAACAATATGAAGCCACATTATCTTCTCCCCTCCCTTGTTGAACTCTGAGCCAGCGTTTCCCTTTCTCTCCCTAATGATGCGCACAGCATCTTAATAGTCTCCGCCTCAGGACAACCCCAATATGGCTGCTGGAACGCATGACTCCACACAGTGGAACGCAGGTATACCGCCTACTTCCGGTCCCTGACTTCCGCTTTAGATCCTCACTCCTAATCCCGCCTTTGAGGCATAAATAGGGACGCAATATGGCGCTGCACATACCAACAAGCGGTGGATGCCGCGTTGGAAAAAGACTGCACCTTATACCTCACCATCACTGGTAAGATTGCACCGCTATTATCGCACTATATAGCGGCACTATAACAATTGACTTTTCTCAATCTGACTATTCCGTTATCACCACAGTGTCTTTCATCTTAAAGATCATACCACTACTTATATGTAAGTTTACCATGGCGTTTTCATCTCTGTTTCACCACCACCGTATTATATTTTTGTACCACCGCAGTGTATATAATTACACCTTTGAAACCACATCACATATCTTCAGCTAATGCACACTACTCAGACTTATTCACTTTCGTCTGACCTGTTCCTATATATCTATGCTACCCTCACCATAGTGCCGGTTGGTCACCATTAGGAATATACCATACATTCTCAGCATTCTTATTATTTGGGTCCCAGCCTTAATTTACACTGTGTTATAGCATGTCATGGGGTTTCTAAGCTAGTGGGTGCACTTGTTCCATTTACTACACTGCGGTGCAGTATCCGTACTTACCGTGATCCGATACATCCCATAAGATGAATATATAATTTTTCTTGACTTAATATGATGTATTTCTCACCTATAGGCTATGAGCTCTTATTAAGACACATTGAGTATATGCCACAGGTATTTTACCATTTCCATAAGGTATGCTTACTACATACACTCTTTGTAGCTCTCTATCTACTTATTTCCTTATAGCATATTTTATTTGTATTTTATTTGGTGCAGTCTTAATATCCTCACAAGACAAAGTTCATAACTCTTATGTGATTCATCATCATTCATTTGAAAACCCCTCAAAGCAGTCGGGTAGGTTTCTCATTCCCCCCTTTCTCTTTATTAATTTTTTTTCCTTTTCTTTTATCGTATCATATATTCACAATACACTGTGATCTTATTGATTTTTTATTTTCTTTATACATATTTTCTTTCATGTCCGCACTTGGGTACTTTGAAGACTCATTCAATGTTTATCCATAGCATGATGTATATATTCTGTATATCTGTTGCAGTGCTTTGAAAAAGGTCGATAGATGACCGAAACGTTGTCTCTGGTGACTGCAATAAAATTAACCTTTATCATTCAAGTTGAGTGCCAAGTTTTTTCTTATTCCCCTCTCGGCTTATACTCGAGTCATATACAGGGGGAGGCGTAGCGCAGTTGTTCTATATACTCACCCCTCCGCCGGCGCGGTCTCTGCAGCCCCTGCTCTTCTCCCACGGTCTCCGGCGTCAGTGTTCAGCAGTCACGTGGTACCGCTCATTAAAGTCATGAATATGTGCATATTCATGACTTTAATGAGCGGTACCACCTGACCGCTGAACACAGGCGCCGGAGACCGTGGGAGAAGAGCAGGGCAGAGACGCGTCGGCGGAAGGGTGAGTATAAGCGATATTTACCTGTCCCGTTCCACCGCTGCTTGCCGCTGTGTCCTCGGGTCCTCTTGCTGCGATGTTCAGGCATGGTTACTGCGCGCCGCGCCCTCTGCCTGATCATTCACTGCTGGAGGACCCGGAAGACAGCGGCAAGCAGCAGTGGACCGGGTGACAGGTAAATATCGCAGGTGCCATGGCCCTGAGCGAGCGGGGACACCGGCACCTGTCCCCCAGCGACGAGAGGTGAGTATGTCTGCATGCATAATACATGGGGCAGCATATGGGGCATAATCTCATTTTTCACCCTAGGCTTATACTCGAGTCGATAAGTTTTCCCAGTTTTTTTGTGGCAAAATTAGGGGGGTCAGCTTATACTCGGGTCGGCTTATACTCGAGTATATACAGTATATTGACTTTTGCTCTGTGACTTTGACTTTGATGTTCGCCGAAAAAAACAAACACAAACATAATACCAATGTGTTCAACCCATAATGTAATTTTAGGGAGTTAATAAAGTATGGTTTCTCCTTCAAATTTATGTTTATGTAACATATTTTTCAGAGCCATTTTTTAATCCATTTTCGGCAAACTTATGTGTTCCTTTTTTTGAACATTATTTTTTTATGTGTATTTATATTGTACATTTCCTCACATGATACAAGGTAGCCTTAAAATATTTTGTAATGGTGATCAAACTAACACCCCACGAACAACATATTATTTGGGCTGAAATCATTTGTATTAAAAGGCAAAAATCAAATTAACAGAATAGTTTTATTGCTCACACAACATATGAGGATTAATTTGTCTTTATGACATTTGTACTTGCCAAACGTTTTCAAACAGATGTAGAAATAATTAATTTTTATTAAAAACTTATAAATTCATCCTGACCAGACAACGATTCTTGTGTGGTTTCTGGGGCTGCACCTTCGCGGATGGAGGACTGTAGGGGTATATGAGAGTGTGGGATTTGTTGCTGGAGCTGTTGATTTTCTATGGATGTTTCTACATACATTTGTCAGAATCCAGAGGTAGCTGTGTGCTAAGTTTGTGTTTCTAAAGAGGGACTTTAAAAGGTTGTTGGGGTTGTAGTGGTTGTAGTTGTTAGAACTGACAGAGTATTGTACAACCTGCCCAATAGGTTGCATTTGCCTTTGTGGCCGTGATATCTGATAGGGGTCAGATGAACATATCTATTTAGGCCAGGTGTCTATTGTTTTGCTGGCAGAATGTACTGCTGTTGCTGTTGCAATGTACAAGCTGAATCACCCACAGACAAGAGCGGCCTATGTTGGAACTGTTGGCTGGATCCAGGGGGTGGTTCCTGGACATAAAAGGGTGCATGCACCTGTTGCTCCTGGTGTGTTGACGCTGTACTTGACAGCTGAGTCTGATGTTGGCCACTTCGCCACTGTTCTAGGGGTGCAAGCACCTGGTTTGGCTCATGCTCTCCCTGGCTGGCATTAATGAGGGTCAAAATAGCTGCCCGGACACGTTCTTGACGTTGTGTTGGTACTTTAGCCAGTCAGGGAGACAGTGAGCAGCAAAAGTGCTCAACATCTGATTCTGGTATCAATGTATCCTCTTATATAATCGTCTAATTCTGTCTGTCTGTAACGGAAATCTCACGTCGCTGATTGGTTGCGCCGCTCGCAGCGGAAGTACCCCGACCGGTGGCCTCCACGTAAACCTCAGGAGCAGCCTCCACGTACATACTCACCTTTCGTCCCTGCATCCCTGTCCCGGCGTGTCTGCTTCTTCCTGTGCGGTGCGGTCACGTAGTACCGTTCATTTAAGTCATGAATATGGACCTAACTCCACTCCCATAGGCGTGGTGTCCATATTCATAACCTTAATGAGCGGCACCACGTGACCGCACCGCACAGGAAGAAGCTGACGTGCCAGGATAGAGATGCAGGGACGTTCAGTGATGGTGTCAGGGTAAGTATGATGGGGAAGGACGGGGGAGCGGAGCCATGCATACAGGATGGGACTGAGGAGCCATGTATACAGCACGGGAGGGTGGAGCGGAGCCATACATACAAGGAGGTGAGGGGGGAGAGGAGCCATGCATACAAGGATGGGACAGGGGAGCCATGTATACAAGGATGGGAGGGGGGAGCAGAGCCATGCATACAAGGATGGGAGGAGGGGTGGAGCCATGCATACAAGGATGGGAGGGGGAGCAGAGCCATGCATACAAGGAGGGGAGGGGGGAGCGGAGCCATGCATACAAGGATGGGAGGGTGGGAGCGGAGCCATGCATGCAAGGAGGGGAGGGGTGAGAGGATCCATGCATACAAGGATGGGAGGGGGGAGCGGAGCCATGCATACAAGGAGGGGAGGTGGGAGAGGAGCCATGCATACAGGATGGGACAGGGGAGCCATGTATACAGGATGGAAGGGTGGAGCGGAGCCATGCATTCAGGATGGGACAGGGGAGCCATGCATACAAGGAGGGGGAGAGGGGAGCGGAGCCATGCATACAAGGAGGGGAGGGGGAGCGGAGCCATGCATACAAGGAGGAGAGGGGGGAGCAGAGCCATGCATGCAAGGTTGGGAGGGGGGAGCGGAGCCATGCATACAAGGAGGGGAGGGGGAGAGGAGCCATGCATACAGGATGGGACAGGGGAGCCATGTATACAGAATGGGAGGGTGGAGCAGAGCCATGCATACAGGATGGGACAGGGGAGCTATGTATACAGGAAGAGAGGGTGGAGCGGAGCCATGCATACAAGGAGGGGAGGGGGGAGCGGAGCCATGCATACAGGATGTGACAGGGGAGCCATGCATACAAGGATAGGAGGGTGGAGCGAAGCCATGCATACAGGATGGGACAGGGGAGCCGTGTATACAGGATAGGAGGGTGGAGTGGAGCCATGCATACAAGGAGGGGAGGGGGGAGAGGAGCCATGCATACAGCATGGGACAGGGGAGCCATGTATACAGGATGGGAGGGTGGAGCGGAGCCATGCATTCAGGATGGGATAGGGGAGCCATGCATACAAGGATGGGAGAGGGGAGCGGAGCCATGCATGCAAGGAGAGGAGGGGGAGAGGAGCCATGCATACAGGATGGGACAGGGGAGCCATGCATACAAGGATAGGAGGAGGGAGCGGAGCCATGCATACAAGGAGGGGAGGGTGGAGCGGAGCCATGAATACAAGGTTGGGAGGGGGGAGCGGAGCCATGCATACAAGGAGGGGAGGGGGAGAGGAGCCATGCATACAGGATGGGACAGGGGAGCCATGTATACAGAATGGGAGAGTGGAGCAGAGCCATGCATACAGGATGGGACAGGGGAGCCATGTATACAGGATGGGAGGGTGGAGCGGAGCCATGCATACAAGGAGAGGAAGGGGAGAGGAGCCATGCCTACAGGATGGGACAGCGGAGCCATGCATACAAGGATCGAAGGGTGGAGCGGAGCCATGCATACAAGATGGG
The DNA here is from genome assembly GCA_033576555.1 of Oophaga sylvatica. Lineage (NCBI taxonomy): Eukaryota > Metazoa > Chordata > Amphibia > Anura > Dendrobatidae > Oophaga > Oophaga sylvatica. The sequence goes on from JARQOD010004395.1 coordinate 10,758, forward strand.
ACAGGGGAGCCATGTATACAGGATGGGAGGGTGGAATGGAGCCATGCATACAAGGAGGGTGGAGAGGAGCCATGCATACAGGATGGGACAGGGGAGCCATGCATACAAGGATGGGAGGGGGGAGCAGAGCCATGCATACAAGGATGGGAGGGGGGAGCAGAGCCATGTATACAGGATGGGACAGGGGAGCCATGTATACAAGGATGAGAGGGTGGGCGGAGCCATGTAAAAAAGGTGGGGAGAGGGGAGCGGAGCCATGCATAAAAGTATGGGAGGGTGGGAGCGGAGCCATGCATACAAGGATGGGAAGGGGGGAGCGGAGCCATGGATAAATAAATTACATACATATTGTAGAATACCCGATGCGTTAGAATCGGGCCACCATCTAGTCATTATATGCAGGATTCTAGTATCAATTACCTCAGGCAACATCCTGATGTCATCATGTCGCCTGGTCTGTCTTCCTCTCCCACTAGGTGCCAGTGTCAGATGGCTGTTGTGGCTGTGTTGTTGGAGTGGGCTCAGCTATGTGATCTGTCTCCGAGGCGGAGGTACAAGGTGCAGAGGCTGTTGGTGATTCATCTGAATCTTCCAAGATATGGCATTACTATACATATAAGTGGTGTGCTTACTAATGATTGTCCTGGTATTTAGATACCTCCTGCCATGCATCAAGTTTATAACTGTACCCAGCACCATAATGTACACAGTGCTAGGGTTGGTAGCAGAAACCTTTCAGTTCCATATTTGTGTGTGTATAGCAAAGTAAGTTTACACAACCTTGACAATGACTGCCAGACACCTGTAAGAGCAGTGTCGGGGGAAGATATTTGCTGTTTTTTTTTATTACACACCTACTGCTGAAAAAAACAAGTGAAGAGGGAAAAGTGCTGGATCCACTACAACTTATGTATGACCATCTAACACTGAAAAGGGAGGACTATACTTTGGTGGCTTGCAGCAGCATGGCTGTCCAGACCAGGCCCAACATGCTGAACTAATATGTAAAAACATTGTGAATCTACAATTTTAACAAGATTATTGTCCTAATTTTTTACAGACAATTCCACTTTACATCCTTTATGTTTGGCATTCAACAAGCACATTCAGAAGTCTAAAGACAAAATTACTCATAAGGGATTAAAAATGACATGCAAATATGCAGTACTACTTACCCAATCACAAACACATCAGACAGCACTATTAGCACTCTTTTAAATATGAATTATGTAAATGCAGTTTGTTACGCCAAAGGAACATCCATGTGTGTATAAGGAGGAAGACTGTGCTGCGGGTACCTGTACCGAGCCGGGTCCAGAACTGTTGAGGCTGCGTCCCATGTTGCCTGGGGGAAGAAATAGGGGACTGAACAGATCCCTTGACCCAGAAAAAAGGGGCGTGTTTAAAGGAAAAGTGCGTGCAGCGGCAGGTAGTTTCCCGCCGGCAGAGACTGAGGCAGAAGGGGTGCTTGCAGAGCATGCTACAGCTTACAGGGAGCAGAGTCGCGACGGACTGCAGCCAACATCCCACGGGCAAGGCATCGTGAGGAAAGACAGGCCCGTAGGCTCAGTTAAGTTTAGGGCCGCACTCGTGCATAGAAGCGTTGGCTGTGTACAGGACCCGGCGCTGTTGTCCCCCTTACTGACCAGCATGCCAGAGACCTCACCTGATACCGGGGTTTTTTCAGCACCTGTGAATTTAGCTGCACGAGTTTATGGACTAGGGGCCCAACGGGTGAGCGAAACAGGTCGGTCAGATTCATAAGTCGCCGACTTTCGGCAAAGTCAGGTTTCACGAAGCGAAACCCGACCATAGCGTGAAGTTGGCCATGCGTTCGGCAAAACAGGCGCCAAAGTCGGTTTTCCCATAATGCTTGCAGGCGCCTATTTTCAGCCAATGAGCAAGGACGTACACTGTGGGCAACAAGATGACATGGGCAGCGCCCACCACCATCTTAGAGAAGGGCATTGCAGTGATTGGCTTGCATTGGGTGGTGTCATAGTGTCTATAAAAGCCCTGACTGCCGACCTCCATTTTACTTCTGCCGATCTTAACAGTAGGAAGAGGTTGCTGTTTATCAGACTGCGGCGACCCCTAACAAAAACCCCCCGATAGTATCTCTCTCCCTCCCCTTCCCACAACTACCATATCAATAATGAGAAACACAAGTAATTGCTGGGTGAGGGTCACAGCTTTTAATTTCTTTTATATAAACATATATAACAATAAAAGGAAGCACTTTTAAAACTCACAACGGCCAGTAGCAAAATGCCCTGCAACATCTGCAGGCAAGTCAGCCTACTTAACTTCACAATTCCGTTGCTTCCTTTGTTGAAACAGCCGCTGTGACTTTACATCTGTAACAAAACAAGTATTAATTACCCTTACATAAGGGAGGGAGGGTGGGACAAGCACCTCCGGGACCCAAAGGGGAAGAGGAGGATCCTCGCCGCTGCTGCCCTTAAATACACAGGTATTGCCGGGGGTGGGGGGGGCTGACATATCCCGAACGTTGCCCATTGGCCTGCGTAACACGGACCAAACCACCATAACCCCATAGAGGGGAAGGGGGGGAGTTAAAACCTGACTGTATGGTTTGTGATGGAGGAGGGGCACCGCAGTCAGTGGCACATTCCTTAAACAGTGTTGTGCCATCCAGACTGCGGCGACCCCTAACAAAAAACCCCCAATAGTATCTCTCTCCCTCCCCTTCCCACAACTATCATATCAATAATGAGAAACACAAGTAATTTCTGGGTGAGGGTCACAGCTTTTAATTTCTTTTATATAAACATATATAACAATAAAAGGAAGCACTTTTAAAACTCACAACGGCCAGTAGCCAAATGCCCTGCAATATCTGCAGGCAAGTCAGCCTACTTAACCTCACAATTCCGTTGCTTCCTTTGTTGAAACAGCCAAGGAGGATCCCGTGTAGTCCTACACGGGACTCCGACCCCCACCCATCAAATATAACGCTTGTTCTATCCCATCTTGGAGCCCCGACAACAGGATATCTAAACCAATATCAGTGAGGTGGACACCATCTGACCTCAAGAGAGCTGCATTGTCACCCTCCAGCTGACGATGCCTCACCATCACGCCAAACTTATCCCGCACAAACTTGGACATACGTGCGTTGATGGTGCGCCTAGTCCGCTCCACTGCCATCCCATCCCGGGCACCCTGCCACACAGCTCTGGGAACTATTTCCGACCAGACTAAAATAAGCTCGGGGAAAAAACTTGGGAACCTTTCCAAATCAGACCTCATCATGGTCAGCAGCTCAGCCACTTTGTAGGAACACAAGTCATTTCCACCAGCATGTAAAACTAAAATTACTGGTCCAACCACATCCCTCCCAATATCAACCACCTCCTGTAACACCTGAGGCAATCTCAGACCCCGAATACCCCTCCAATTTACTTCCATACCCTGGAAACCCAAAAGTCTTCCACCAGGATGGCATTCCGCTCTCTGAGCTGCCCAGAAAATATATGAATGGCCTAAGAGCCACACCGTTGGCCTGGAACAACCTAGAAATAAAAGAAAAACAGATTATATTAATAAATCCAGTCTGATATACCTGGAATAACAAGTGGAGCTCCACCGTCCAATCCTATTCACCTACGACTCTGATAAACCCGCTTTTGCAGCCTCAGTAGTGACCCCTATGCGAAAGGAGTGTGTACCATATTCTCCAGCAGAAACCCCCGATGCCTGTAAGCCCTTACGAAAGATAGACTGAAATTGAAATTTAGTCAATGGGGACCCATCCGCATGCGCGAGGAAAAATTTACCGCTACTTCTGAATTCCAAGTAACATAAAACTGTCTTAACCGGGCAAACTGGGCCTGAGACTGAGTTTACCAAAATCCAAGCTCCCCTATCTGAAGGATCTGTTTTTGACCTGCGAATACGGAGATGAATCGCATCCCCAACTACCACCACATCCTCCCACAATAAACCTCTGTCTGAACTAGCTTTTGATCTAGGAACTAATTCGCTGATACGTAATGTGCCAAAATACAAGATTACATACGCAGCAGAAAATAGGGAAGCTTTAGAAAAGCAAACTAACAGAGGTAAATGACACCAGCTTGTGTAATAAAGCAATAGAAATGGGTCGTCTACTTTCTTTGCAGGGTTGGGCTCTTTTCCACCCTTTTAAAGACTGTCTGATAATAAAAGACTTTGTGACATCCGGCCAACCTAGTAGCTGAAAATAAAAAGCCAAACCCGATAGACGTTGTTGAGCCGAAAAAACAGAAATCCCAGACTGCAACATTAACATCAAAAATTCAACTGTTACGTCCAGTCTGTCCTTGCAGCACGAGTGAACTGGTCTCCCCTTGATCAAACGACACCACTCAACCCAAGACTTACCGTATGATTGCCACGTAGAGGGGGCTACTGACGAACGGACCAGTGACATCAACTGTTGGCTACAATGTCCCATAGGGAAGAAGGGCAAAGCAATCCTACCGGGTGGGCACTGGGGTGAAGCTCTCTGAAGACCTGCCAATTGAAACGCGACAAAGCATCAGAGATATCATTTTCCACTCCTGTAACGTGTCGAGCCCAAAACCAAATGTTCTTATTTAAACATACCAGGACCAGGTGGCGAAGAAGGCTAAGAACTGGAGGAGAGGATGAAGACAAGCGATTTATACAATGGACCACACTGAGATTATCACACCAGAAACATATTTTTTTTGTTGGTAAACTGAGTACCCCATATCTCCACTGCTGCTACAATGGGGAAAAGTTCCAATAGTGTAAGGTTTTTGCAAAACCCTTGTGACTTCCATGACTCTGGCCAAGCGGCCGCACACCACTGATCTCTAAAAATGGTGCCAAAACCAGCCGACCCGGCAGCATCTGAAAATAATTTTAACTCCTGGCTGGTAATTTCTGAAGACATGAAACAATTACGGCCGTTGAATGACATCAAAAATGTTTTCCAAACCTCCAAACCTGCCCGTAAACTTCTTGTTATCCTGATTTTATGACCAGGGAGGGAAGCCCCTCTAGTCGCCAACGACAAACGCCTTGAAAAAACCCTACCCATTGGCATGACTTTACAGGCAAAAACCAAGAGTCCGAGTAAGGATTGCATTTGTTGTAGGGTAACTTTTTTAACGGAACAAAAACCTTCAATCATGCACATCAATTTCTCCACTTTTTCGACAGGCAAGCGATAAACCATGTTCACAGTGTCGATTTCAATACCTAAGGCTATGTGCACACGTTGCGGAATTGCCATGGAAATTTCCGCGGCAATTCCGCACCTCCCTGCCGCGGGAAATCCGCATATTATAGGTATGCGTATTCCCGCTAAAAACTAGCGTTTTGCAAGCGTAATTAGCTTGCAGAATGCTAGCGTTTTACAAGAGATCTGACAGGTTGGTCACACGAGTCAAACAAGTGTTTGACTCGTGTGACCAACTTTTTACTATTGATGCCGCCTATGCCGCATCAATAGTAAAAAGATCTAATGTAAAAATAATAAAAAAAATAATAAATAATGATATTCTCACCTTCCAGCGGCCCCTGCAGCTTTCCCGCCTCTCAGCGACGCTCTCGGCAAGTTCCGTTCCCAGGAGTCCTTTGCGACAATCATCCCGATGACGTAGCATCACGCGAGACCGCTACGTCATCTGGGTGATCTCGCAAAGGACTCCTGGGAACGCGATTGGCGGGAGCGTCGCTGAGAGGCGGGAAAGCTGTGGGGGACGCCGGAAGGTGAGAATATCATTATTTTTTATTTTAATTATTGTTTTTACATGGATATGGTACCCAGGGCTTGGAGGAGAGTCTCCCCTCCTCCAGACCCTGGGTACCATCCGCACATGAACCGCTTACTTTCCGCATGGTGGGCACAGCCACATGCGGAAAGTAATTGGTTCAATGCATTCCTATGGCGGCGGAATCGCCGCGGTTCCGCAAAAAAGAATGAGCATGCTGCGGATTCTCCCGCGATGCGATTCCGCCGCGAAAAAAACCCGCAGCATGTGCACAGCATTGCGGAATCTCATAGGTCTTAATGAGTTGTATTGTGTAAGCGGTTTTGCCGCGGTTTCGCTGCGTTTCCGCCGCGAAAAACCGCGGCAAAACCGCTAAGAATCCGCAACGTGTGCACATAGACTAAGAACGACAGGGTCGTAACTGGACCGACCGTTTTTTCCGCAGATAACGGGACCCCAAACTGATGAGCTATCTCCTTGAAAAAATTCAATAACTGCAAACACACGGCTGAATTATTTGGTCCCACAAACAGAAAATCGTCCAAATAGTGTGTGACAGACCTGAAACCCGTTCCCGATCTAACAACCCAATCCAAAAAGGAACTGAAGAGTTCAAAATAATAACAAGATATGGAACAACCCATCGGGAGGCACATGTTGTAATAATAACCATCATCCACCTGACATCCCAAAAGGTGAAAACAGTCAGGGTGAACTGGTAAGAGGCAGAAGGCGGATTCAATATCAGACTTTGCCAGGAGGGCACCGGCGCCAGCCTGGCGGACCAAGGCTACCGCCCTGTCAAACGAAACGTATGATACCGATGAGTCCTCCTAAGAAATTCCATCATTAACAAACTCACCCTTGGGGTAGGATAAATGGTGTATAAGACGAAAAGTGTCAGGTTCCTTTTTTGGAACTAAACCCAAAGGGGAAACTCTGAAGTTCCAAAAAGGAGGAGTGTTGAATGGACCCTTAATCCTGCCTAACTTCACTTCTTTGCCGATCTTCTCGCGCAAAACGTCGTGGTTGTCCCGGGCAGATTTCAACTTAGCGGCAAACGAAGGGGACCTACTAAATTTGAAAGGAATAAAAAACCCATATGAAAAACCGAACCGAATTTGACCCGCCGCATCTTTATTGGGGTACCGGTCTAGCCAAGGGGCCATCACGGATACGCTCACCGGGGTCCTTATGATCCCTGCTTTCAGTAGAGGCAGGCTTGACTGGCAGTTTGTTCGTGGGGCGGGGACAACGGGCCGCTTGATGAGCTCCTCCACAGGAGGAGCATTCATGTTTATATTTGCATAACCCAAAAAAGCGGCAGTGTCCTTCATTGAATAACCAGCAGGCTCCCGGTCTCCGGACGACCACTGAGTTATGACCTGCTGTTGTAGGGTGACTAGTGGCCGCTGTTGGAAAGGGGGACTGTTTTTGAGAAAGCATTAACCTGATCCACACATCCGTAGCCTTAACCCCCCAACCTATTTCAGGCTGCAGGGCCAGCCGCCTCCGGAACTCCTCATCATAGCGCCACCAGGCGGAACCACCGAGGGCCTTGTAAGAAGTGGAAATCATGTCCTGATAAATAAACAAATCAGAACACCGTTCTGGATGTTTTTGGCCCATGACACAGCCCAAAACCGCAAAAGCCTGTAACCAATTATTCATGGTTTTTGCGACCTTCTGTCTGCTCCTATCAAAAGGCCTCTCATTTAGTCTCCTTTCCTTATCGACCGTATGCTGGTCCACCGATACTAATGACCATATATCTATATAATCATTTGACCATATTTTATTCTTGGTTTCGGTATCTAAATGAGAACCAAATGGGCTAATACCACAATAAAGGGAATCTTTAAATATACTGGCAAGCGGTGGCTTGACTATACTTCCTGAGATCCTTTGCTTTACTTGTGTATTACCAACCGGTGTTGAAAACTGCTCAATCAAAGTCTTAAGGCCGGTAAAAGATCGGAATTGTCCGTTTTTCCTGCAAAAGAAAAGCTGCACTCACCCACTTCTGCCGCAGGAATAGGGACTCCACTTGAAGGAGGAACTCCGGCACCTGGACTGACATCTGGATGAGTGAGGCCAGGCTGGCAGCCCTGGATGGAGCTCTCGGCTCGGCCAGGCTGGATGCCCTAGCTGTAGCTCTCAGCTCCCGTCTCTCGCCACGAGAACGATGCCGATAATCGGGACTCGCCGATGCGCTGGAAGACTCCGAAGTTGACGGAGAGTGCCATCTTGAGGACCGTGACCTGCGACCCCTCCTGTGAGATCTAGACCTCCGACGCGCATGCGTGGAACGCTTGCTACGCCGGCGTGAGGAGAGGTGTCCATAATGGTGATGGGATGAAGTTGAAGAGGACACACTTGAACCACGGCGACTACGCCTATTCGGTTCAACCTCCTTATATGTGGCAGTTGCCAGAACAGGAGCTACGCCTTGAGGCATAGCAGGAGCCAAATCGCCCCCTGAAACCACATTACTGACAGCAGCCATGCCAGAAACAGCACGATCAGACAGGGGAGGGGCACACTAAGAGTTTGCTGCATGCCCACTGAAACAGGCTCTGGTGTGTCCTCTGAGGAGGCAGAGGTACTGCCTCTAGACCCCATCTGCACACTATAGGGGAGCTGCACTGAATAGGGCAGTGGTGAAGGGGTTACAGTTGGTGGCATAGTAATGGCGCCTACCCTGCTCTGCACGCTGACATGTGAGGGAAGGCTGGGATGAGATAAAGTGGGCGGAGCCACACTCTCTGTCCGGCCCGAGTGTATAGCCACTGACTCGGCAGGCAGCGGAGCAGAGAGTGTGGCAAGGGGGACAGTGACCGGATCCCCCCCGTCTGCTCGGCGTGCACTAAAGCGCCCGGCAGACGAAGGGAAATCCTCAGCAGCTGCAGGCTGAGCAACCATTGCCATAACAGGGGGCGGAGTTATAGCGCTATGACTCCCAGGGGCGGAGCCACCGCGCTATGACTCACAGGGGGCGGAGCCACAGCAGACGGAGCTGTGGAGGATGGGAACACTTTGCTTTTCCGGCACCCACGTGACCGCGCGCCCGGGAAAGCAGAAGAGGTAATGGGGAAGGGCTGAGACCGGCAGGAGGGCGGGAACGCCTCACGGACCGCCGGCCTCCTGACATCGGAGCAGCAGGAGTTGGGAGATAGGCACTAAGCCCTGAGATCAGGGCCTGCACCCACTGCTCACCCTCCTGCGACGCCCTAGCACGCAGCAAGTCCAACACGGGATCAGCCATCTCTCTCTCTCTTCACCAGACAGTGCAGACAAGCACCTCCGGGACCCAAAGGGGAAGAGGAGGATCCTCGCCGCTGCTGCCCTTAAATACACAGGTATTGCCGGGGGGGGCTGACATATCCCGAACGTTGCCCATTGGCCTGTGTAATACGGACCAAACCACCATAACCCCATAGAGGGGAAGGGGGGGAGTTAAAACCTGACTGTATAGTTTGTGATGGAGGAGGGGCACCGCAGTCAGTGGCACATTCCTTAAACAGTGTTGTGCCATCCAGTAGGGAGAGAGTAAAGCCCCCGTCTCACATAGCGATATCGCTGTGTGTGACATTCAGCGACGATCAGCCCCCTGCCGGGTATCACTGATCGTCGCTGAAAGGCCTGGACATTTTTTTGATCGCTGGTCTCCCGCTGACAGGCACGCATCGCTGCGTGTGACAGGCGGGAGACCAGCGATCCGGTGGTAACCAAGGTACACAGCGGGTTTCCAGGCGCGGGGCTGTGCCTGGAAACCCGCTGTGTACCTTGGATACCAGCTCCCTGAAGCAGGGAGCTGGTAACCAAGGTACACAGCGGGTTTCCAGACACCGCGCAGCGCCTGGAAACCCGATGTGTACCTTGGTTACCAGCTCCCTGCATCAGGGCGCTGTTATCCAAGGTACACTGCGGGTAACTAAGCGATGTTACCCGCAGTGTCGCTTGTACTGATCGCTGCCTGAGCTGCCTGTTTGGCAGCTCAGCAGCGATAATGTAGCGATACACCAGCGATCCTGATCGTTGTCGGGATCGCTGGTGTATCGCTATGTGAGACCCAGCCTTTAGGGCTGGAGAGAGAAGTTCTTCTGTGCTTGTGCTGATAGCAATTGTGCTGTACAGTTAGTGTGCTGTGACAGGGGAGGATTTTCTTGTGTGCAGCAGCGCTGGTTATTAGGCTGCCTGATAGCTGTATTGCTGTGTGTACACCATGGGCGTACCCAGGATCAAAACTAGGGGGGGCAAGCCAATGTCGCATCTTATACAGGTTACATCATATACACTGTACATTATCCTGCATATTAGGTATGGAGCATTAGAACTGTTGTATATTGTATAATACAGCAGTGTATGCGACACTACGCTGTATATACCATATATTATACATGGCACACTAACCTCTATACAAAGAATAAGAGGCATTATAAGCTGTATATGAAAAGTATAATACAGCAGTGTATATACACTCTATATACCGCACACAATGTGTATGACCCTGTATACACCATATACTACACTCTTATTTTGAAGTAAAAAAAAAACAAAACAGGAACAAATACAATACTTAAAATAAAGAACAAGTAAAGTTAAAAATCAACAAACTTACTGGTATTTCAGTGGGAACTATGGGCCTGCTTTTGGCTAATGAGATGGTCAATGTTCGGTTCCATATTTGTCACAAGTGAAGCAATTTTTCTCTTTCTTGATATCATTATTTCCTAGGGATTCCAAATTGCTATTAGTAAAATCCAAATATATATACAGCGCTACAAAAACAATATACCAGCAATAAAACTGCCCACACAGAGACATACAGCCTGCACTGCCCATCACTGCAGCCTTGCCAATCCATATCATTTCATCCTCATCAGTGCACATATTGGCGCAACTCCGCTTTTAGCTCAGGCTCAGACTGGTGTGGTGCGAGAGTCCCTAATAGGCAGGTAAATGTCCCCAATAGGCAGCATTGGTCCCCAATAGGCAGGTAAATGTCCCAATAGGCAGTATTGGTCCCCAATAGGCAGCATAGTCCCCAATAGGCAGCATATGTCCTCAATAGACAGCATAGGTCCCCAATACGCAGCATAGTCCCCAATAGGCAGCATAGGTCCCCAATAGGCAGGTAAATGTCCAAATAGGCAGCATAGGTCCCCAATACGCAGCATATGTCCTCAATAGGCAGGTAAATGTCCCAATAGGCAACATAGTCCCCAATAGGCAGCATAGGTCCCCAATAGGCAGGTAAATGTCCCAATAGGCAGCATAGGTCCCCAATACGCAGCATATGTCCTCAATAGGCAGGTAAATGTCCCAATAGGCAGAATAGTCCCCAATAGGCAGCATAGTAATTTCCCCCCGGGATCAATAAAGTGTATCGTATCGTATCGTAGTAGTCCCCCATAGGCAGCATAATCCCCCATAGGCAGCATAGTAATCCCCAATAGGCAGCATAATCCCCCATAGGCAGCATAGTAATCCCCAATAGGCAGCATAATCCCCCATAGCCAGCATAGTCCCCGATAGGCAGCATAGTCCCCCATAGCCAGCATAATCCCCCATAGCCAGCATAATCCCCCATAACCAGCATAATCCCCCATAGGCAGCATAATCCCCCATAGGCAGCATAATCCCACAATAGCCAGCATAATCCCCCATAGGCAGCATAATCCCCCATAAGCAGCATAGGCCCCAATAGGCAGCATAATCCCCCATAGCCAGCATAATACCCCATAGGCAGCATAATCCCCCATAAGCAGCATAGGCCCCAATAGGCAGCAGAATCCCCCATAGCCAGCAGAATCCCCCATAGCCAGCATAGTCCCCCATAGGCCGGGCCCGGCGTTAAAAAAAAAAAAAAATACCAGTACTCACCTATCTCTCCCGCTGCTCTGAAGAAGCGCGCTCTGGACTCCGTCTTCTCCTGGCACAAGCGGCGTGATGTCATCAGGGCGCGCAGGCGGCGTGATGACGATCACGTCGCCTGTGCTGCATATGGAAGGCCGCAAGGCCTTCCTCACTCTGCACATTCCGCCCGCCACGATTAAAGGGCCCGCCGCCCGCCGGCAATGAATTGTCAGTTCATTGTCGGCGGGGCCGGTTCTTTCACTGTGCGCCCCCCTGCTTCTAGGGGGGGGGCAGCTGCCCCCCCTGCACCACGGTGGGTACGCCCATGGTGTACACTGCTGTGCAGACTGCTTTTTACATAGCACTAATACTTTTATTCTTTTCTTCTGCACAGTTACTGAGCATTTATTTTTTCCCACAACGTATAGAGCTGTATGCTCCTCACACACTACCGTGTACCGGCTGGTTTCACGGACAAATACATTCTGACTATCTATGTGTGACTCCGGAAATATATATAAATATAAATTTTTCCCTACACTGTATACAGCTGAGAGAGCACTTCAACACAGAGAGAGGTATCATTATGTAATAAAAATAGTAAGGTAATACAATATCATAAAGAAATTCATGTTGATACCTAATAGTAAGGACAAAAATGAATGAAGGACTAGTCGCCAACAACACCTAGCAGAAAAACGGAAGACAAATGCGACCAAAGAGTCCAAAATATAGTAAAAAACATAATTTTATTAATTACCAATAAGAACATGTAAACAAGGTGATACACGCTAAAGTGCAGATGTGCAGTACAAGAGAGCATGGGACGCAGAGGTGCTGCTCAAATATAAAAAAATATCAATAGTAGAGTTGAGCGATACTTTCCGATATCCTAAAGTATCGGAATCGGAATGGTATCGCCGATATCACTAAAATATCGGCGATACCCGATACCGATACCGGAAGTCCCATGTAAGTCTATGGGAACAAAATATCGAAATTAAAAAAAACCCATTCTTGCCTTGTTGGTTAATTGTACATGAAGGAAAACAAGAAAGAGTAATGTAGAATGTATTGGGGAAGGTTGAGGAAACATTAAAGGCATAGATGTTTAACCCAATCAAATGGAATAGCATAAATATTTTTTTTTTTAAAGATGTTCGGATTGACGAAGAAATTGACAATGTTAACGTTTTTTATATTTTGGCAAATATGTATATTACACAACTTCCATGCTCTTCATCTTCACCTTTTTAACTTTTCACACACTTTCTCCTTCATAATCTTCTGCAGCATCATCTTTTTCATCAAATTATTCTTCATCTTCACCTTCTTTATCTTCTTCTTAAACTTCTTGCTATTCATCTTTGTTAACATTACTCATATTCTTCTTATTAAACTATTATTCTTATTCATATTCTGCTTCATCTTCTTCATCATATTCTTATTTGTGACAGAGAATCCTGTACTTGTAATCTGTCAAAGTATGAATTTTTCATCCTTCCGTTCTTGCTGTCACAAAAGATTTAAATTACAACAGTATTTGTCCGTGTTCAGTTTAGCCTGCAGCAGCAGGCATTTTCCAGGGGCACCACGAGGAGGAACGGACTCACCCCCATACACTGCTTAGTCTTCTTCTGCTTAGAATTTAGAGCATATATTTTGCTCTTCATTTTGGTCTTATACTTCATGTTCTTCTGCTTTTAGATCTTCTGCTTATTGTTCTTGTGTCTCTTGTTCCGTATCTTGTATTTGTAGCACAATCTTGTACCAGCTGATGTTACTGGGACACGGTTACTAAGCAGGAGGTACCTGTGCTCCAAAGCACTACCAAGGACCAGCAGACGTTGCTGGAACTCGGATACCGAGATGGAGGCACCTAGGCCAAAGGCACTGTGGAGAACCAGCTGACGGTACTGGAACCCGGAGGGGCAGCAGAAGGAAAAGAGCCAATGGCACAACCGAGGACCAGCTGACGTTACTGGGACACGGTTACTAAGCAGGAGGTACCTGTGCTCCAAAGCACTACCAAGGACCAGCAGACGTTGCTGGAACTCGGATACCGAGATGGAGGCACCTAGGCCAAAGGCACTGCGGAGAACCAGTTGACGGTACTGGAACCCGGACGGGTATCAGAAGGTACAAGAGCCAATGCAAGTAACGAGGACCAGCTGACTGTGCTGGAACCCGGAGGGGCAGCAGAAGGAAAAGAGCCAATGGCACAACCGAGGACCAGCTGACGTTACTGAACCCAGTAACACAGGAGCAAGTGTTGACTGTGCTAACAGCACTTCCGAGCAACAACTGGCGGTGTTGGAGCCCAGGGTCAAGGAGGATGTTTAAATACTAGATCAAGTAATTTCCTTGTTACCTGTCAATTTTAAATGTCTATACTTCAAACAAGAGAAAGATAACCTTTACTACCATAAGATGATGATTTCATTTAAACTAATATCTAGATAAATAAAGAATTGACAAACATAAACACATACATTAACATGTTGAACAGCAATGCAAACCACAAAATAAATTAGTTAAGGAATCTGCTATACGGTTGTACATAAAAGCATACAAGTACATATCTGAATCCATTAATGATGGATAAGTAACAGTATGTACACCATTTTTATTGTATAGACAATGAATGTCTAACTTCAAAACATCATCAGCATTACAAGTTATCTGTGATATTACTAAAATGTTCCATTTGCTGAATAATGTCACTAAATATTTTATACAAAATTATACAATTTCCATCATGTAATACTCATAATATGTGGCAATAATCATTTTTATTAACAAACATAACCTTTAAAAAGTGCATAGTGCATAGTGAAAATTGCTATTTATGGCTGACTGTGACTGTCGACTTGGAAGCATGACAACAGATAGATAAGGTATATATAGATGAGACTGCATAGCCACAGATGGTGAATTGCGATGTAATACTGTACCTCAATAAAGTGTGCGTCACTACTACATAATTTTTTTTATATAGCTTTATAAACAGGGTACATGGATGTATGCTTGTGCCTTTGTTTTGACGCACAGACTGCCTTCCTGCTGAGACGCATTGGGTAGTGAACAGTTGTGTGCAGTGTTCACTGCAGTCTCTGCGGAATAACCACACTTAGACCTTATAACTTTTCAGACTTTCTTTATCAATCTACCAAGATGAAGAAGGCAGGGAGTAAGGCACGTGGTCGTGGAGTTTCTTCAGGGAGAGGACGTGGGGATTCTGTGGCTGCTGCGGCCCCCAGTGACACAGCATCCACCAGTTTTCCCCGTGAGCGTTCCTTTATGCGCACTTTTGTAGGAGCTCGGAGTACCCCCCTGCTGCGGGAAGAACAAATTGAAGCCGTTGTTGTTTGGATGTCAGCCAATGCATCGACTTCAATTGCTTCCACCTCCTCTCAGGACCACAGCACTGTTGGGCAACCATCTGTCTCTTCACCGCCTGGCAAATTGCCCAGGCAGTCAGAGAGTTCTGTACAGGAGCCAGCTGAGTGTCTGCTTCTGTTCTCAGAATCTATTGGCTTGCAAACAGGGGCCCAGCCAAGCAGCATTCTGTAATGTGAAGAGGGAGTATGCAGTGATGCGCAACAGCTGTGTCTCTCTGAATCTGAAGAGGCGGGTGAGACAGTGCCGATGGTCAGCACACCGCAGAACGCATCTGATGATGATGAGACCCAGGTGCCAGTTTCTGTTGAGCATGGTGCTGGCCAGACCACCCAACAGCAGGTGTTGGAAGAGGGTAGTGGAGATGATGAGGTCCAAGACCCAACATGGCATGAGGAACAGGAAGGTGGTGGGAGCAGCTCAGAGGAATAATAATAATATTTATTTATATAGCGCCATCATATTCCGCAGCGCTTTACAGTTTAGCCGTTTCAGAACACAAGTCATAAGTAACAACGTTAACAATACAATAATTTAAGCTAAATAAGTCGCCCCTGCTCGTGACAGCTTACAATGTACAATGAGATGGGGGAGATACAAAGTATAGGTGTTTATATACAATGGTGCATTTACAATGATGTTCCAGCCATCTTAAGGGACTGAGGGATGGAGATAGTGAATGGGCTAGAGACACACACACACTTACACAGAATACATAGAATGACTTTGATTAGTGAATGTGATAGGCCGCTCTGAACAAATGTGTTTTGAGGGAGCGCCTGAAACCATGCAAATTGTGGATAGTCCTAATTTCTTGGGGTACAGCATTCCAGAGGATTGGCGTAGAGCAGGAGAAGTCTTGGAGTCGGGAGTGGGAGGTACGTATTAGTGCAGAGGTTAGTCGAAAGTCGTTTGCAGAGCGCAGCAGTCGGTTAGGCCGATAGATAGAAATGAGGGAGGAGATGTAGGAGGGGTGCTGCACTGTGGAGAGCTTTGTGGGTGAGAACCAGTACTTTGGTTGAAAGCTGGGAGAGGCCTAGAGAAATGGTTAGTGATAGAAGGAAGATAGAGGAAGACATTGCCCCAACGGTACAAACAGGAGGGAGAGTTAGGCTGCAGACTCGGTTGCCTGTAGCCTCCAGTTTGGCACCTGTTCGGAGCAGTTGTCTTCCAAAAGTCAAAACGTGCGCTCCCAGGACTTGCACTGCGTGGTCCTTTTTTCACACACTTGCACATGATATTTGCTATGTGAAATGCAAGCTGTGTAATCAAAAATTAAAAATAGCTAAAAGTGTCAGTCACCTCAATACCACAAATATGTGGAAACATGTGCGGACAAAGCACGTAGTTGAGTTACAAAGACACACTAGAGATGTAGGCCAACCTACAGCAGCACCTACATCTTCAGGTTGTGTTGAAGCCTCTTCATCGAGCTCACACACAGCTGGTTATGCTTCCTCACAGGATCGCCATGGAAGAACCTCGGCCACTGTTGTCCAGAGACAAACTGTTATTCCACACACAGCAGCAAGTTCCCTGTCATCCTCACACTCCCAGGCCACAAAACAGCCATCGGTAGCACAGGCATGGGATAAAAGACGGCCATACTCCGCAAACCATGCACGAGCACAGGCTCTGAATGCTGGCATTGCAAAACTCCTGTCCCTTGAAATGCTGTGATTCAGGCTGGTGGAGACAGACAGTTTCCGTAACTGAATATCATTGTCAATCCCACAATACAATGTGCCAAGCCGATTTCATTTCAGCAGGCAAGCCGTCCCTGGTCTGCAAAAGCATGTTGAGGGAAAAATTAAACATGCGCTACTAAAAGCCCTCAGTAGCAAGGTCCACCTGACCACCGATGCGTGGACCAGTACCCATTGTTATGATCTGCTACAACCAGTAAGGAAAGAAGGGAATTCTGTCCCTACAATACAACTAAGCTGAATCCCTACGATGTAACGGGGAACCTGATCCTGCGACCAGACCCGCTAAAGTCCTCATCTAGTGTGAACGAAGACCTATAGTTGCGAGGGAGTAATCCCTACAAGATCTAGGGACTGTGAGAAAAGGTGGACACCTCCTAACATAAATTGTAGCATGGATAATTAAACAGAAAAATAAATACTTTGTGATCCTAACATCAAGCAAAACTGACAGATTAAGGCACCTAAGCACCCGGCTAGCTTAACAGTAGATAATACAATGAAGTCAAGCAAAGCCAGAAGGGCGGAGCCAGACTAAATAGGGAAAAAAGGTCATGTGACCAGCAAACTGAAACAAAACCTAACAAGAGGGTTCTAACACCCATGGCCAGGGACAATACCTTTCCCTCACTGCCCATTGGGTCAATGTTGTGCAGCCGGGTACTGATCTTGCGAGTGGCGCTGTACGTGTTCTGCCAACTCCAAGGATTGCAGGAATCAAGTCTGTACACATTGATTCCTCCTCCTATTCCAGTTCCTCAGAATCATCGCTGCAGGAGCCGTCACGGTCTACCTCCACATGGACCCGTGAACGTTTACCTGTTGCGACCGATATGAGCACAGCCGTGTCCAAATGTCAACAGGCCATCCTGAAATTAATTTCCATGGGGAATCTTAGCCACACAGCGCAGGAGCTCTGTAATGCCATAAAGCAGGAGAGCGACGTGTGGTTTTTGGAAGAGAATCTACAGGCAGGCTTGGTAGTGTGTGACAATGGCCGAAATCTGGTGTCAGCTCTGGGCCTTGGCAACCTCACTCACATACCATGTCTGTCATATGTGCTCAACTTGGTCGTGCAGAGTTTTTTGAGGGACTATCCGGATCTTGATGCACTGCTGCACAAGGTCCGCCTAGAGTGCGCTCACTTGCGACGTTCCAGCATGGCCAGATCGCTGATTGCAGCTCTGCAACGCAGATTTCACCTTCATGAACATCGCATCATATGTGACGTACCCACCAGGTGGAATTCCTCGTTACATATGTTGGAGCGGTTGTGTGAGCAGCAGCCAACAGTAATGGAGTATCAGCTGCATCAGGCGCAGTCAACTCGCAATTTGCGCCGTTCACACTTCACCACTACTGAGTGGGCCTCTATAATAAGAATAATAATATTATTTATTTATATAGCGCCATAATATTCCGCAGTGCTTTACAGTTTAACAGTTTCAAAACACGAGTCATAAGTAACAACGTTAACAATACAATAATTAAAGCAAAATCAGCCGCCCCTGCTGGTGAAAGCTTACAATCTACAATGAGGTGTGGGAGATACAAAGTACAGGTGTTTATATACAATGGTGTTTTTACAATGATGGTCCAGCCATTTTAAGGAAGTGAGGGATGCATGGAGATAGTGAATGGGCTACACACACAGAATTACACATAGAATGACTTTGATTAGTGAATGTGATAGGCCACTGTGAACAAATGTGTTTTGAGGGAGCGCCTGAAACCATCCAAATTGCGGATAGTCCTAATTTCTTGGGGTAGAGCATTCCAGAGGATTGGCGCAGCGCGGGTGAAGTCTTGGAGTTGGGAGTGGGAGGTACGGATTAGTGCAGAGGTTAGTCGAAGGTCGTTTGCAGAGTGCAGCAGTCGGTTAGGCCGATAAATATAAATAAGGGAGGAGATGTAGGGGGGTGCTGCGCTGTGGAGAGCTTTGTTGGTGAGAACCAGTAATTAGAATTGGATCCTATAATGAATGGGCAGCCACTGCCAGTGTAATGAGTGGCGAATAACTCTATGAAGGATATCTGCCACGTTTTGCGTGCGTTTGATGAGTCAACGCGGATGGCGAGTGCAGATGATGCACTAGTCAGCCTGACTGTCCCCCTTATCTGCCTGCTTCAAAAAACACTGCAAGCACTAAGGCATGAGGTTTTGGAAGAGGTGGAGGATGAGGAGTCACAAATTCCATCACCTTCTGGACAGTCAGCGCAACGTGGTTCCTCACAAAGGGCTGGAGGACTTTCAAAGTACCATGCTGTATCAACAATTGAACCTCCAGAGTCGCTGTCTATATTTTCATAACCATTACAAACTTTTAATGTATTTACAAAGCACATAATGTACATTTTTTGTCTATCCTTTTGTAATGCTATTGTGTTTCCATAAACTGATGTTACAGAATTATGATACAAAGTTTTTAAATTTTGAGTTTTAAATTTTGTAAATTTATATGTATTTGAAGGACTTTGTGAGGAGGATGAGGAGGAGTCAATGGAGGAGGAAGACATCGCTCCAGAGGGAGGTAGACAATGCTCTAGTCAGTATGTAGACCAAGGGTGGGGTGATGCACAGCAGGCGGAGATGACGCCTCTTGCAGGGGACAACGTTTCTTGGCCAGTTGGGAGTCTGCAGCACATGGTTGATTTCATGCTGCAGTGGCTGAGAAACGACCGCCGCATCGAACACATTCACACCACGTCTGATTATTGGGTGTACACCCTCCTAGACCCTCGCTACCGGGACAACTTACAAAGCCTCATCACACCGTTGAACCGGGAGCGTAAAATGCGGAAGTACCAAGACACACTGGTGCAATCCATAATGTTCTCCATTCCAGCCGAGAGCACTGCTGCTGCTACTGATTTACAAAGCAGCTCTGTGCGTCGAGGCAGTGGAGACAGCTCTGCAACAAGAGGGAGCACAAGCAGCGCCTCTGCACAGGGCAAGAACAGTATGTTCCAAATGTGTCGAAGTTTTGTGGCAGCGCCACCAATGTCTACACCATCCGAGACGGCTCCAGTCAGCAGGAGGCAACATTTCCGTAAGATGGTTACAGACTACATGTCTTGCCCTCTCAGTGTACTCTCAGATGGCTCTTCCCCATTCAAGTTTTGTGTCTCTAAGCTGGATACATGGCCAGAGCTTAGCCAGTATGCATTGGAGGTGCTGGCTTGATCTGCTGCCAGTGTATTATCGGAGCGCGTCTTTACTGCTGCAGGTGGTGTACTAACAGACCGTTGCATGCGACTATCCTACGATAATGTAGAACGGCTTACTTTTCTGAAAATGAACTAGGCATGGATCTCGCCTGAATTTGCCTGTCCGGTTTCAGATTAACTAACTGGTTGGCAACGTTTTCCATGTCTCCTGTTATGTTCATCTTTCTACCACCTGAGCTATACTCCCTGGGCTACAACACTGCCAGTTGCTGCTCAGAAGTGTCGTGTCCACAGACCAATACACAAGCTATAGTGATAGTGGGGTTCAGTAACGCCTGCTGTTCCCCTGCTGTGTGTCCGGCAAAAATTACTGCTACCTAGCTACACATGTTTAAAAAAACATGACATGTTAAAGTGGCTAGTGCTACACATAGATATCAGGCTACACCCTTATTTCTAAGCTGTAAACAAGTGAAACGTCAAATTTAAAACCATTCAATGATTAGTGTTGGTAACAAATCTGTAACTAAATAATTGTGACATATTATGGCAGATATCCACATGTCTAACACAAATGCTAACACAAAAGCATACTTATGCTATAGGGTACTGATGGTGAACCTTCTCACTCCATAACTTTGACCAATCCAACTCACATCATGCCTCAAATGCTGCAATGTTGGAAGTGCATAATGTGGGTTGAACTTTGACAACAGCTGCAGTGCGAAGGTTATCCTTCTGTGTTCTTGGCTTTTAAATAAAAAGCATACAAGTAAATATAATAATACATTGTTGATTAAGGGACATGATGTACACCTGTAATATTGTGCAAACAATGGATGTAGGACTATTCCTCTTCAACATTACTTATATTTGTGTCATTTGAAAAAATACATATTTTAGTTAAAAATTAAAAACCCATGTTCAGTAGCTGTGAAAGGCCCGTTTGTGTACTTCTATATTGTTTGCAACCAATGTATTGTATACGGATGGAAGCGCGTCACACTAATAGATTAGATTTATTTTAAATGGAATGTAGCAGAACCAATTGGAGATAAATGAAAAGGATGAGCCACTGAGACACGCTCAGCAGAGTACAAGCAGCAGTGCTTGAACAAGTAACTGGAGCGTGATGTGCACTCAAAAAAGTAAAAAACACAGACTGAAGTGAACACTGAAACACAACTGTCCACAATCTGTGAAAGGCTACTCCTTTGTGTACTTCTATAGTGTTTGCAACCAATGTATTGTATACGGATGGAAGCGCGTCACACTAATAGATTAGATTTATTTTAAATGGAATGTAGCAGAACCAATTGGAGATAAATGAAAAGGATGAGCCACTGAGACACGCTCAGCAGAGTACAAGCAGCAGTGCTTGAACAAGTAACTGGAGCGTGATGTGCACTCAAAAAAGTAAAAAAACACAGACTGAAGTGAACACTGAAACACAACTGTCCACAATCTGTGAAAGGCTACTCCTTTGTGTACTTCTATAGTGTTTGCAACCAATGTATTGTATACGGATGGAAGCGCGTCACACTAATAGATTAGATTTATTTTAAATGGAATGTAGCAGAACCAATTGGAGATAAATGAAAAGGATGAGCCACTGAGACACGCTCAGCAGAGTACAAGCAGCAGTGCTTGAACAAGTAACTGGAGCGTGATGTGCACTCAAAAAAGTAAAAAACACAGACTGAAGTGAACACTGAAACACAACTGTCCACAATCTGTGAAAGGCTACTCCTTTGTGTACTTCTATAGTGTTTGCAACCAATGTATTGTATACGGATGGAAGCGCGTCACACTAATAGATTAGATTTATTTTAAATGGAATGTAGCAGAACCAATTGGAGATAAATGAAAAGGATGAGCCACTGAGACACGCTCAGCAGACTACAACCAGCAGTGGTTGAAGAACTAACTGGAGCGTGATCTGCACTCAAAAAATCAAAACCTCACAGACTGCAGTGAACACTGAAACACAACTATTCACTATCTGTGAAAAGCTCCTTTCTGTACTTCTATAGTGTTTGCAACCAATGTATTGTATACGGATGGAAGCACGTCACACTAATAGATTTGATTTTTTTCTAATATAATGGAGCTGCACCAATTCCACTAAATAAAAAAAAAAAAAAAAAAAAAAGTGACACGTGCAGATGCCTACAAACAGCGGTGGATGCAGAGCAAACTGCAGCGTCACCTGCACTGTCACACACACACCTTGCACAGAGCTGTTAAAACAACACTGGCAAAATGAAGCTTTACACAGCGGTTGGTAAACTAGCCTGCCTCAAGCACAGTAGTACACAAAATCGCAATATCTAACTGTCCCTCAGAGTCAGCACAGCAGCGTTCTGTCCCTAACTGAGTTCACAGCACAGTGACGCTAAAATGGCTGCGGCGCCTTTTATAGTGCATTCTGACATCATTTCAGCAGCCAATCACAGCCATGCCATTAGTTAAGATGACCGCATCATTACAGGATGTGCCCACACTTCGTAGGATTCCTCATTGGCTGACTAAAATCACATTGCCTCTCAAAGAATTATGGGAACTTCCGATTCCGGTATACGATATTGAAAAAGTATCGGAATTAAGTATCGGAATTCCGATAACGCGAATATCGGCCGATACCCGATACTTGCGGTATCGGAATGCTCAACACTAATCAATAGGTAATATAAGTACATGATAAAGAGCAAAAACAGCATATTATTCCCTCTGATGTATGTGGAAATCAATGGCCTGGCAACATCCATCACAATGGTATGAAATATAGCCATAGAGAATATAATGTCCGATGTATAATAAATGCATGTATAATCATAGTCGAAATAGAAAAACATACCACCAGGGGCGGAACTATCATGGAAGCAGGGGAAGCAGCTGCCACAGGGCCCGGGCTAGAAGGGGGCCCGTCCCTGCTGCAGCTGCTTCACCTACCACCAGGGCCGGCAGGGCCGGCGTCAGCACCCGGCACACCCGGGCAAGTGCCGGGGCCCTGAGCAGGCGGGGGGGCCCACTCGCCGTCGGGCACCCCGGCGCCCGTTAGCGGTGCTAGCGCCGCCACTGGGCCCCCCCCACTTGCTCAGGGCCCCAGCAGCAGCCGGCGTAATACTTACCTCTGAGCCCCGTGCCTCCGCTGCCGCAGCTCCGATCTCCAGGGGGCGCCTGCGCTTCCTCTCACAGCAGCGACGCTGAATGACGTCATCATTCAGCGGCCGGCTGTGGCAGAGAGAGCGTGGACGCTGAACTGGTGAGATGTGATGTATCTGTGTGTGTGTTTGTGTGTGTGTCTGTGTGTATCAGTGTGTGTGTATGTAGTGCGGTGCTTTGTGTATGTGTGTGTGTATGTATGTATGTGAGAGAGTGCTTGTGTGCTGCGGTGCTGTCTGTGTGATGGTGGTGGGGGGAGGGCAGTGATGATGATGATTATGGGCAGGCATTGATGATAATGGGGAGGCCATGATGATGATGGGGAGGCGATGATGATGATGGGCAGGCATTGATGATAATGGGGAGGCGATGATGATGATGGGCAGGCATTGATGATGATGGGGAGGCCATGATGATGATGGGGAGGCAATGATCATGATGAGAAGGCAATGATGATGATGGGGAGGCAATGATGATGATGGGGAGACAATGATGATGATAGGGAGATGATGATGGGGAGGCGATGATGATGATGGGGAGGCAATGATGATGATAATGGGGAGTCTTTCCACAGTGCCCTTTCCTGAGCTGTAACAGTGCAGAATGCAGCACAGCGCAGAGGAGAGTTCCATATTTTGTATGGAGCATTATATGGGGACCAGTATCCTGTATGGAGCATTATAATGGGTCCAGTATTTTGTATGGAGCATTATATTGGGTCCAGTATTTTGTATGGAGCATTATATGGGGGATGGTGGTGTGACATCCTGCATGGGGTATTATATGGGTGATGAGGGGGAGACTATGTGGTGCCCATAATATTGTATGGAGGACTGTACTGTCCAATCTGTACTGTGCGCTGCGAGGATTTGGCAGTTTTTGAGCTATTGTACAATTTACAATAGATATCACTCATGTAATGGAAGAAGTGAAGTATTTGGCATTGTACTGTACCTATATTTCTCTGCCGTATCTGTGCATCATGAATTGTGGTCTGTGTTAAAGGGGCCCACTGAGGCTCTTTCGCCCGGGGCCCATAAAAACCTGGAGCCGGCCCTGGGTGCGGTGGTATTATAGGTCACTATGTTGTGGTAATATGGTGTCTGGTCATGGTGCAGCGGTATTTGTTCCTTGTATGTGATATTATTTTGGTCACTGTGGTGGTAATATGTGGTCTGGTCATGGTGCGGTGGTATTTGATCCTTGTATGTGATATTATTGGTCATTTTAAAAATTGAAAAATAAATAAAAAATATATCTAAACAGCAGGCCCCTAATGGGGCCCTGAAAACAGCAGGCCTCATTACAGTGCTGCAGATGGCGACCAAAATGGTCGCCAAAGCGGCTAAAAATTTGCAAATGGCGACTGGATTATTCAATCCATGCGATTAGTGATTTTTAAAAAAATATATTTTTTTTTAAAATGGCGGCCGGAGGCGGGGGGCCCATTGTGAAGTTTGCTGTGGGGCCCTGCCGTTCCTAGTTACGCCCCTGCATACCACTGAAGATGAATGGTAGCCACCCGGGAGGCCAGCAGATACAGAGGGAGAGAGCAGCACGTCACGCGTTACCCCGACACGCGTTTCGGCAGAAGCCTTCGTCAGGGTGCTCTTTTGTACTGCACATCTGCACTTTAGTGTGTATCACCTTGTTTACATGTTCTTATTGGTAATTAATAAAATTATTTGTTTTTTACTATATTTTGGACTCTTTGGTTGCATTTGTCTTCTGTTTTTCTACTGTATAAAGCTGTACGCTTCTGATACAGTACCATTTTTCTGCTTTTTGTATTACGGTCAAATCCATACTGAGGGAGCGTCTGTGTGTGACTCCGGAAATATATATGGAGATTTAAATTTTCCCCTTCACCGTATACAGCTGTACGCTTCTGATACAGTACCGTTTTTCTGCCTTTTGTATTACGGTCAAATCCATACTGAGTGAGTGTCTGTGTGTGACTCCGGAAATATATACAGAGATTTAAATTTTCCCCTATACTGTATACAGCTGTACTCTTTTGATACAGTACCATTTTTCTGCTTTTTGTATTCTGGTCAAATCTATACTGAGTGAGCGTCTGTGTGTGACTCCGGAAATATAATACGGAGATTTAAATTTTCCCCTACACTGTATACAGCTGTACGCTTCTGATGCAGGACTGTTTTTCTGCCTTTTGTATTACAGTGAAATCCATACTGAGTGAGCGCCTGTGTGTGACTCCGGAAATATATACGGAGATTGAAATTTTCCCCTACACCGTATACAGCTGTCCGCTTCTGATACAGTACCGTACATCTGCTCTTTGTATTACGGTGAAGTCCATACTGAGAGAGCGTCTGTGTGTGGCTCCGGAAATATATACGGAGTTTGAAATTTTTCCCTACACCATATACAGCTGTACGCTCCTCATACAGTACCATATATCTGCTGGTATTTTTGATACATTTTCCCAAACGTGAGAAAGTAAGGTGGAAGAGGTCGCGGACTTGGGCGGGGGGGCCAGCTGATACTGATGGTGGTGGTGGTGTATCTGTTTGTAGTGCCAAAGGCACAATAGCACCTAAGTCAGGAGGTGTTGAGCCTGCGTCATTGTCTGGCTCCAGAAGGCCTAGAAGACTCCCTTTTCTGGGAGTAGGTAAACCGCTTTTAAAGCCGGAGCATAAGGAACAGGTTTTGGCTTACATTGCCGAAACAGCCTCCAGCTCTATCGCCTCCTCTTCTGAAGTTTCAAAAAATGCAAGCACTGAGTCGTAAGTGCAGGCTCCTGGTCAGGAACAACACCTTTCCTTGTGTTCTTCACCCCCACCAAAAGTGAAGGATGCGGCAGGCCACACTTAAGATTACTCCCTGGAGCTCTTTTCACATACCATGACTGGGTTATCAAGTCAAATCCTGAATTCCCCAGTCCAAGATGAATATGACATGGAGTGCACTGATGCACAGCCACTGCTATATGATTCTGCTGGTACATTCACCCAGACCACTGCATTGCCCTCGCAGTCTACTGAGCCAGATTCTGACCCTAATGAAACTCAGGTGCCCCTTCCCGCATACTATACCACCTTACACGATGACACAGAGGAAGGTGCAGATGAAATTGAAAAGGAGGTGATGGATGACCCAGTTGTTGACCCAGATTGACATCCATTGGGCGAAGAGGGTGCCGCTGGCAATAGCTCAGAAGTGGAGGAGGATCCGCAGCAGGCATCGACATCGCAGCTGCGGTTATCTGGCAGGCCCGTAGCAGTCCAAAAACGTGTTAAAAAAGCAAAAAGAGTTGCAGGACAGCTTGGCCAGACAGTCAAATTAGCACAGCGTGCAAGCCCTGAAAATTTATCCCATAGTAGGAAGAGTGCAATGTGGCACTTTTTTTTTACCAAAATCCTATTGATGAGGCAAAGGTTATCTGTAAGAAGTGCGGAAGGACCTTTAGCCGAGGGAAAAATCTCCGAAATTTGAATACCAGTTGCATGCTTAGACATTTAAACACCATGCACTTGCAAGCGTGGACGGACTACCAAACCTCAGGTAGCATATGTGCACCTGCTCCGACTGAAGGTAGCCAGCAACGCTACATCACTTCCCTCACTGTAAGCCCACCGGTTAGCATACCACCAGCAAGAAATGTTGAGGTGTCATCGCAAGGCCATAGCAGTCAGGGAATCACAATGTTTTTCCAACGAAATAATGAATCTAGACCATCTCCACCACCATTACCATCACCAACCCCCTCTCAGTCCGCCATGTCCACCGCTAGTTCCCCCATATGCAACTCTCAAGCCCAGCTCACACTAGCAGACACTCTGAGTAGGACAAGAAAGTACTCATCCTCTCATCCGCGTACACTGGCTTTGTGCCAAACTGATCTCTGCCCTTCTGTTTGGTTGAAAGCGCAGCGTTCCGAGAGCTCATGGCCTACACTGTCCCACGCTATGACCTACCCAGTCGGCACTTCTTTTCTTGAAAAGCCATCCCTGCCCTCCACCTGCATGTGAAAGACCGCATTGTCCATGCACTCAAACAATCAGTGAGTGGAAAGGTGCACCTCACAACAGATGCATGGGCCAGTAGGCATGGCCAGGGCCATTACGTGTCCATCACTGCGCCCTTGGTTTAATGTGGTGGATGCGGGGTCTACAGAGAACAGCGGCGGTGGGACAGTGCTGCCTAGCCCACGGTATAGGCAACAGTTGGCTGTAGGCGTTCGACCCTCCTCCTCCTCCAGAAGCGAAAGCTCGTCAACAGAGCGCAGTCGCACGAGCACTCCATCTGCAGCTGTCAGTGTTGCACACGAGGTGTCCCACTATCGAACAGCTAGTGGTAAGCGTCAGCAGGCTGTTTTAAAGATGATGTCTTTGGGTGACAACAGACACACCGCAGAGTTACTGGCCGACTACTTGCAGCGAGAAACTGAGTCATGGCTTGGCAGTCTACATCTTGAGCCAGGCAAGGTAGTCAGTGATAATGGCCGTAATTTTGTGGCGGCCATAGCCCTGGCAAAACTCAGACACATACTTTGCCTGGCTCACACCTTGAACCTGGTGGTGCTGTGCTTCCTAAATAATTATCCGGAGTTACCAGCCCTGCTCCATAAGGTGCGAAGACTGAGCTCACACATCCGTCGCTCGCCCGTGGACTTCAGTCGTATGCAGAGGCTGCAGCGATCACTCCAACTCCCCAAGCACCGCCTAATCATAGAAGTTGCAACAAGGTGGAACTCCACCATGCACATGGTTGAGAGGCTGTGCGAACAGAGGCATGCTGTAATGCATTTGTAGGAGGATACACGGGCAGGCAGTTTGAGGGCAGACTTCGAGTTGTCAGGTGTGCAGTGGTCAAAGCTGAATGACCTCTGTAAAGTCCTTCAGTGTTTTGAGGAATGCACACGGCTGGTAAGCGCAGACGACGCCATCATAAGCATGAGCATCCCACTTATGCATCTGCTCATGCAAACTTTGACGCACATTAAGGATCAGCCGTCTGCAGCAGAGGAGGAGGAGGGAAGCCTTGATGACAGTCAGCCATTGTCTGTTCAGGGAGCTATCCTGGACGAGGTGGAGGAAAGAAGAGGAAGAGGAGGAGGAGCATGAGGGGGATGATTATTTTAGGGAGGAGGATGCTTCTCAGGGGGCAAGAGAAAATGTTGGCTTGCCAATGTCAGGTACAGGCTTTGTGCGTGACTGGAGGGATGTGGATTTGGCAGAAAGTGTTCCTCCACCCACCACTGGCAGTGCATCATTGACACCTGGAACATTGGTCCACATGTGTGATTATGTCTTGCGTATCCTAAAAAGGGACCCCCGCATTGCCAAAATTATGAAGGATGACGACTACTGGATGGCCAGCATCCTCGATCCACGCTATAAAGGCAAATTACAGAACATCATGCCACAGGAGAACCTAGAGCTAATATTGGCGAACAAACAAGCAACTCTGGTAAACCGTTTGTTAGAGGCATTCCCAGCACACAGCAGCGGTGCAGTTTCTATCACGTCCACGAGCCGTACTGGCAACATGGAAGAGGTGTTCGTAGTGCACACAGCCGAAGTGGCGTTGGAGACAGGGGTTTCATGACCATGTTGTGGACTGATTTGTCGAGTAACGCTCACACGACTGGTAATACTGAATCAATTGCAACAGACAGGAGACAGCACTTGTCAACTATGGTTCAAAATTACCTCTCCTCCCCTATCGATGTTCTCCTTCAAAGTTCATTCCCCTTTGACCACTGGGCCTGTAAACTGGACACCTGGCCTGAATTGGCACAATATGCCTTACAGGAGCTCGCTTGCCCTGCTGGTAGTGTGCTATCAGAGAGAGTCTTCAGTGCTGCTGGATCAATCCTGACAGAGAGAAGGACCCGGCTGTCGACCCCAAAATGTTGGTGATCTCACCTTCATTAAAATGAACTATGCCTGGGTTTCAAAGGAATTTGTACCACTTTCCCCTGATGACACATAGGTTGCCAGCAAAATGGCTCGCTTTGTCCTCCTCTTCCTCCAACTTCTCCAATTCCTCCATTTGCAGCTGCTGAACGTCCAGTCTACACCTCAACATATGCCAGTTTTTCCACCTCCCTAACTGAACTGTAACCCCCCCAGGGCCGGCGTCAGCACCTAGCGCACCCGGGTAAGTGACGGGGCCCTGAGCAGGTGGGGGGCCCACTCGCCATCAGAGACACCGGCGTACTATGAGGGGCCCTGTGCCAGTGCCAGCACCCACGAGTGGGCCCCCCCTGCTTGCTCAGGGCCCCAGCACTTGCAATATTTACCTCTCCCTGCTCCACCGCTGTGACGTCTTCCGCGTTTCCTGACAGTGACATTCAGGTCAGAGAGCGCGATGACGTCACGTCTGTGCGCCCTCTACTTGAACAGTCACAGTGCAGAGAGCTGGAAGATGGCGACGCTGAGGAGTCTGGAGTAGAGCAGTGCCCAGCGAGGAGAGGTATTTCATTGTTTTAATGTTTGGAGCAATATATGGGAGCATTATACACTGGAGAATTATATATGGG
Source organism: Oophaga sylvatica (assembly GCA_033576555.1). Taxonomy (NCBI): domain Eukaryota; kingdom Metazoa; phylum Chordata; class Amphibia; order Anura; family Dendrobatidae; genus Oophaga; species Oophaga sylvatica. Next base: position 40,312 of record JARQOD010004395.1, read on the forward strand.
GCCCATCATACACTTGAGCATCATAGATAGGGCCCATTATACACTGGAGCTTCATCCATGGGGCCCATCATATACTGGAGCATCATATGGGGCCCATTATATATGGAGCATTATATATGGGGACCATTTTATTTGGAGCATTATATGGGGCTCATCATACACTGGAGCATCATATACGGGGCCCATTATACACTGGAGCATCATATGTGGCCAATTATATATGTAGCATTATATAGGCCCATCATACACTGGAGCATCATCCATGGGGCCCATCATATACTAGAGCATCATATGGGGTTCATTATTTATGGGGCATCATATAGGGCCCTTTATATATGGAGCATCATATGGAGCACATATGGAGCTCATTCTGTATGGAGCAATATATGGGGCCCATCATATACTGTATGGAGCTTTATATGTGACTCATTATACTGTATGGAGCAATATATGGGGCTCATTATACTCTATGGGGACCGTCCTATACTGTATGGCACATTATATGGGGACCATCATATACTGGAGCATTATGTGGAGCTCATCATATACTGTATGGAACATTATATAGGACCAATTATGTATGGAGCAATATATGGAGCTCATTATTCTGTATGGCGCACTATGTGGTGCCCAAAATACTGTATGGAGGACTATACTGTCCGGTTTTTGAGCTATTGTAGAATTTACAATAGATATCACTCATGTAATGTAAGAAGTGAAGTATTTGGCATTGTACTATATTATTATTATTATTATACATTTATATAGCGCCATTTATTTCATGGCGCTTTACATATGAAAAGGGAAAAATATAGACAGGTACAATAAACATGTGCTAGACAAGGGACACACAAGTACAGAAGGAGAGAGGACCCTGCCTGCGAGGGCTCACAGTCTACAGGGATGGGTGAGAATACACTAGGAGAGGGTAGAGCTGGTCGTGCGATGGTTCAGTACACTGAGGATCATTGCAGGTTGTAGGCTTGTAGGAACAGGTGGGTCTTCAGGTTTTTCTTGAAGGTCTCCGTTGTTGGTGAAAGTCTGATGTTTTGCGGCAGTGAGTTCCAGAGTATGGGGGAAGCCCGGGAGAAGTCTTGTATGCGGTTGTGGGAAGAAGAGATGAGGGGGGAGTCGAGAAGGAGATCTTGAGAGGATCGAAGGTTGCGTGTGGGTAAGTAGCGGGAGACCATGTCACAGATGTATGGAGGAGAAAGGTTGTGGATGGCTTTGTATGTCATGGTTAAGGTTTTGAACTGGAGCCTCTGGGCAATAGGAAGCCAGTGAAGGGCCTGGCATAGTGGGGAGGCTGGGGAATAGCGGGGAGACAGGTGGATTAGTCGTGCAGCAGAGTGTAGGATGGACTGGAGTGGTGCCAGAGTGCTAGAGGGGAGGCCAGACAGTAGGAGGTTGCAGTAGTCGAGGAGGGAGATGATAAGGGCGTGCACTAGTGTTTTTGTGGTTTCATGGTTGAGGAATTAGCGGATCCGGGAAATATTTTTGAGTTTGAGGTGGCAGGAGGTGGCGAGGGCTTGGATATGTGGTTTGAAAGAGAGGGCAGAGTCGATGATCACCCCAAGGCACCGAGCATGTGGGACTGGGGAAAGCGAGCAGCCATTGACATTGATGGATATGCCTGGTGGAGGGGTAGAATGAGGTGGGGGAAAGATGATGAATTCTGTTTTGTCCATGTTCAGTTTGAGAAAGCGAGCGGAAAAGAAGGCTGAGATAGCAGACAGACACTGTGGGATTTTGGTCAGTAGGGAGGTGAGGTCAGGTCCAGATAGGTAGATCTGCGTGTCATCGGCGTAGAGGTGATACTGCAAGCCGTGGGATTCTATGAGCTGTCCCAGGCCCAAGGTGTAGATGGAGAAGAGTAGGGGTCCTAGGACTGAGCCTTGGGGAACACCGACAGACAGGGGGCGAGGTGAGGAGGTGGTGTGTGAGAGGGAGACACTAAATGTTCGGTCTGTTAGGTATGATGAGATCCAGGATAGGGCCAAGTCTGTGATGCCAAGAGATGAGAGAATCTGTAGCAGGAGGGAATGGTCCACGGTGTCAAAGGCAGAAGACAGGTCCAGGAGAAGGAGGACAGAGTAGTGTCGCTTGCTCTTGACGGTTAGCAGGTCGTTAGTGACTTTAGTTAGGGCAGTTTCAGTTGAGTGATGCGGTCGAAAGCCTGATTGTAACCGGTCAAAGAGGGAACAGGAGGAAAGGTGGGAGGACAGTTCAAGATATACATGCTGTTCCAGTAGTTTTGAGGCGTAGGGGAGAAGAGATATCGGGCGATAGCTAAACGCAGAGGATGGGTCGAGGGAGGGCTTTTTGAGGATCGGTGTGATTGAAGCATGTTTGAAGGATGAAGGAAAGACACCATTTGTAAGAAATATCTATATTTCTCTGCCGTATCGGAGCATCATCAATTCTGGTATGTGTTAAAGGGGCCCACTGAGACTGTTTGGCCCGGGGCCCACGAAAACCTGGAGCCAGCCCTGCCCCTCCCCACAACTTTAGCCAAATAACCCCCAATTTTCAATGCGTTACTATTATTATAAAGTAAATTAAGGTTGACAAGCTTAAGTAATAAGAATTGATGTCGTTGGCATTGAAATGGGCACTGTAGTTGTGTTTACTGTCCTCCACTCCCTGCCGACTTTTCTTCCCCATTGACTTGCATTGGGGTCGGTTCGAGTTTCAGTCGGACCTTCGACTTTTTCCGATAGTCAGCCGATTTCGTTCGACTCAACTTGTGGAAAAGTCGGGTTGTCCGAAACCCGACTCGACCCTCCCAGAGGCAAAGTCGCTCATCTCTAGTCACTACATCTTGAAACCTGCTTACATTTGGTGTAGTCAGCAGGATGCAGTCTTCGGGGGCAGAGGCGGCAGACCAAGCGGTCATGGGTGCCCCAGGGAACAGTTTGCCGCTGGGGCCATGCTCAGCAATCTCCCAAAGTTTACAGGGAGCAATTCACTGCTGTGGGACTGGACCCAGTGGATTAAGGGCATGCTAAGGATGCACCCCATGACCCCTGCTATGCAGGCTGAGATTGCTGTGATGGCCCTGGACAGGGAAGCTAGATGCTCCGTCATGTTCTGGACCCCGCATGAGCGGAGTACTATCACCAAGGTGTTGCAAATCTTGGAAGAGATGCATGGAGACCCCGCAGATGTCGTTTAATTGCGGATGCGCTTGTTTAGCCGCATCCGGAGGGAGGGGGAGTCCGTGACCCAATATATGAACGCATTGCAAGAGATCCATGCAGCGATCGCTAAGCGGGATGATGTGTGTGTGGGGCCTCCTGACGTGATTTTGAGGGACCAACTGGTAGCAGGCCACAGGGATGCACTGCTTAAGCAGGCCTTGCGGGACCGCTTGCGTGCTAATCCGAGAATGTCTTTCTTGGAAATCGTGGAGGAAGCGCGTGCGCGTGAGCAGGAGACAGCAGCCATGGCAGAGAAGGTCTGGAGCGGGGAAGTGTCCGCTTCGCCTGCAGCTGAACCAGGATGGGTCAGAGAGATCCAGAAGGAAATAAATTAAATGGGAGAAGAGTGGTCCGGCCTAAGACAAGCCCCCTCTGTGGTTCGGAACCCTTACAGAGACAGAGCTGACCTCGAGTCCCACCTGTCCACTTTTTCCCGCCAGTAAAATGGGACAATCCCGAGAAGAGAGACATCCGATCTGTTTCAAGTGCGGGGACATTTGACATTATGCCGGAGGGTGTGCAAAGCGGGGGCGGCCACTTACCCTGCAGCCGTTAAACTAGTGGGCTCCGTGGCTGGGGAACGTCGCCCAGAGCCTGAGCAGCCAAGGACGAGAGAAGGCTATTCCGCAAGTTTGATTTCCCTGAGCTCCCTCGTATGGGCTGAAATGGATGGTCGGGCTGTCCACTGTCTAGTTGATATCGGTTCCCAGGTGACCATCATGCCAAAAACCTATTTTAGATGTCACTTTTCTGAGGCGACGCGGCCTGAATGGGGCCTAGTGATTAAATTAACAGCGGCCAATCAATTGCCCATCCCATTCACAGGGGTTGTCTGGATGCAAATTACCGTGTGCGGCAAAGATGTGGGCCGGAAAGGAGTTGTGTTGACTGCCAGAGACCCTGGTAATGGCCCCACAGTGACTTTAGGGATGAATGTGCTGAAGGAATGCGGAACCATCCTGATCAGTGAGTCACCAGATGCTTTTCTCGATCCATGGAGCCCCCACACCCCTCAGAGGAAGGTGTTTCAACAACTGATATGGGTTGCCCAGGCTTAAGAAATGTCGAATGAAGGTAAAGTTCTGGGGAAGGTGGTAGTCCCAGCCGCTGCTGAACTTGTTCTGCCGCCTGGTCAGACTGTTCACGCTGCCCGTACGAGCTTGTACACCCCTCGAAGGAGTGGAAGCCCAGATAGAGTCAGCCCTAATGGATCAACTACCCTCAGGGCTCCTCATTGCTTGGACATTAGGCATCGTTCATGACGGTAACGTAGTGGTGCTATGTGTCAACCTGGGGACGGACAATCTCACGCTCCCGCCCAAAAGTGAAGTGGCACAAGTGCTGGGCATGCTGGAAGAACTGATGCAACCAGAGTTCGTTCAGTTAGCAGTAAATCAAGGAGATCCCTGGACTGTAGCCATTACTGTGTCCTCAGAGCATCCGTCTGGCAGCATGAAAGAAGGGCATTGGATCCTGCAGCAGATGTGGGCTGAACTGACGGGACTCTCATCACAACAGGTGCCACAGGTGGAAGCTGTGCTGTAGCGTTACTAGGATGTCTTCACCCATCATGATGATGACTTCGGGTGCACAATAGCCATAACCCACGAGATGCCCACAGGAAGTGCCACACTGATTCGGGAGAGATATCGGCAGATCCCACCGCAAATGTACCAGGAAGTGAAAGCGATGTTGGCTCACATGCTGCAAAGTGGAGTCATACGGGAGAGCCAGAGCCTGTGGTCGGCTCCCATTATTCTAGTTCGTAAAAAGGATGGAACCCTGCATTTTTGTGTCGACTATAGGCGACTGAATACCTGTACAGTGCGGGACTCTTATCACCTACCAAGCATTGAGGAGTCATTGTCCACCTTGGGGAAAGCAAAGTACTTCTCATCACTAGATCTGGCCAGTGGATATTGACAGATGCCCATGGCTGAGCATGATCGGCTGAAGACAGCATTCATACTGCCCATGGTATTGTTTAGTTCAATTGGATGCCCTTCGGCCTTACTAACGCTCCTGTAACATTTCAGCGACTGATGCAGAAATGTTTGAGAGACCTGAACTTTAACCCCTCTCTGACATTAGACGTACTATCCCGTCCATAAAACCCGTGCCATTCTGACTATGGACGGGATAGTACGTCATAGGCGATTAGCTGCGCTCCCCGGAGGAGCGCAGCTAATCGCCGCCGGGTGTCAGCTGATTATCACAGCTGACACCCGTGACTGTGTGTCAGGAGCGGTCACGGACCGCTCCCGGCACATTAACCCCTTGCACACCGCGATCAAACATGATCGCGGTGTACTGGGGGCACAGGGGAGGATCGCGCAGGGTGGGGGCTCCCTGCGCGCCCCCCTGAGACCCTCAGAGCAGCGCGATGTGATTGCGCTGCTCTGAGGGCTTCCTCCCTCCCAGGACCCGGATCCAAGATGGCGCTGGGGTCCTGGAGGGAGGCGGCTTCCTCAGTGCCTGCCGAGAGCAGGCATGAGGAAGCGTCCTGCACTGCCTGTCACATCGCTGGTGTGACAGAGTGCTGTGCACACTGTCACACCAGCGATCTGATGAAATACAGTGATGTCCCACCCTGGGACAAAGTAAAAAAGTAAAAAAAAGTAAAAATAAACATGTGTAAAAAAAAATCCAAAATAAAAAAAAAAAAAAAAAAAAATATTCCCCAATAAATTCATTACTTATTGTAAATAAAAAAAATAAAACAATAAAAGTACACATATATGGTATCGCCGCGTCCGTAACGACCCCCCCTATAAAACTGTCCCACTAGTTAACCCCTTTTATGAACCCCTTAAAAAATAAAAACGAAGCAAAAAATCAGTGCTTTATCATCATACCGCTGAACAAAAAGTGGAATAACACGCGATCAAAAAGACGGATATAAATAAACATGGTACCGCTGAAAACGTCATCTTGTCCCGCAAAAAACGAGCTGTCACACAGCATCATCAGCAAAAAAATAAAAAAGTTATAGCTCGCAGAATAAAGCGATGCAAAAATAATTATTTTTTATATAAAATTGTTTTTATTCTATAAAAGCGCCAAAACATAAAAAAATTATATAAATGAGGTATCGCCATAATCGTACTGACCCGAAGAATAAAACTGCTTTATCGATTTTACCACACGCGGAACAATAAAAACGCCTCACCCAAAAGAAATTCATGAATTGCTGATTTTTGTTCATTCTAACCTCCCAAAAATCGAAATAAAAAGCGATCAAAAAATGTCACGCGCTCAAAAATGGTACCAATAAAAGCGTCACCTCGTCCCGCAAAAATTAAGACCTCACATGACATTGTGGGCCAAAATATGCAAAAATTATAGCTCTCAAAATGTGGCGATGCAAAAAACTACTTTTTGCAATAAAAAGCGTCTTTTAGCGTGACAGCTGCCAATCATAAAAACCGCTATAAATAGTAAATCAAACCCCCCTTTATCACCCCCTTAGTTAGGGAAAAATAATAAAATAAAAAAAATGTATTTATTTCCATTTTCCCATTAGGGTTAGGGTTAGGGTTTCGGCTAAAGTTAGGGTTAGGGTTGGCGCTAAAGTTAGGATTAGGGTTAGAGTTTGGATTAGGGTTAGGGTTGGGATTAGGGTTGGGACTAGGGTTAGGGGTGTGTTGGGGTTAGGGTTGGAGTTAGAATTGGGGGGTTTCCGCTGTTTAGGCACATCAGGGGCTCTCCAAATGTGACATGGCGTCTGATCTCCATTCCAGCCAATTCTGCTTTGAAAAAGTCAAACGGTGTTCCTTCACTTCTGAGCTCTGCCATGCGTCCAAACAGTAGTTTATCCCCACATATGGGGTATCAGCGTACTCTGGACCCCAAGAGTTATTGTGAAATTTGTCCTATTTCTTTTGTTACCCTTGGGAAAATAAAAAACTGGGGGCGAAAATATTATTTTTGTAAAAAAAATAAGATTTTTTTGTTTTTTACGGCTGTACATTATAAACTTCTGTGAAGCACTTGGGGCTTCATAGCGCTCACCACACATCTAAATAAGTTCCTTGTGGGGTCTATTTTCCAAAATGGGGTCACTTGTTGGGGATTTCCACTGTTTAGGCGCATCAGGGGCTCTCCAAATGCGACATGACGCCCCCAGACCATTCCATCAAAGTCTGCAATCCAAAACGTCACTACTTCCCTTTCCGAGCCCTGACATGCGCCCATACAGTAGTTTTCTCCCACATATTGGGTATCAGCGTACTCAGGACAAATTGGACAACAACTTTTGGGGTCCAATTTCTCCTGTTACCCTTGTGAAAATAAAATATTGGGGGCGAAAAAATCATTTTTGTAAAAAAAAAAGGATTTTTTATTTTTACGGCTGTGCGTTATAAACTTCTGTGAAGCACTTCGGGTTCAAAGTGCTCACCACACATCTAGGTAAGTTCCTTGTGGGGTCTATTTTCCAAAATGGGGTCACTTGTGGGGGGTTTCCACTGTTTAGGCGCATCAGGGGCTCTCCAAATGCGACATGACGCCCCAGACCATTCCATCAAAGTCTGCAATCCAAAACGTCACTACTTCCCTTTCCGAGCCCTTACATGCGCCCATACAGTAGTTTTCTCCCACATATTGGGTATCAGCGTACTCAGGACAAATTGGACAACAACTTTTGGGGTCCAATTTCTCCTGTTACCCTTGTGAAAATAAAATATTGGGGGCGAAAAAATCATTTTTGTAAAAAAAAAAGGATTTTTTATTTTTACGGCTGTGCGTTATAAACTTCTGTGAAGCACTTCGGGGTTAAAAGTGCTCACCACACATCTAGATAAGTTCCTTGTGGGGTCTATTTTCCAAAATGGGGTCACTTGTGGGGGGTTTCCACTGTTTAGGCGTATCAGGGGCTTCCAAATGCGACATGACGCCCCCAGACCATTCCATCAAAGTCTGCAATCCAAAACGTCACTACTTCCCTTCCGAGCCCTGACGTGCACCCATACAGTAGTTTTCTCCTACATATTGGGTATCAGCGTACTCAGGACAAATTGGACAACAACTTTTGGTTCCAATTTCTTCTGTTACCCTTGTGAAAATAAAATATTGGGGGCGAAAAAATCATTTTTGTAAAAAAAAAAAAAGGATTTTTTATTTTAAGGCTGTACGTTATAAACTTCAGTGAAACACCTGGGGGTTCAAAGTTCTCACCACACATCTAGATAAGTTCCTTGAGGGGTCTAGTTTCCAAAATGGTGTCATTTTGTGGGGGTTTCCACTGTTTAGGCAGATCAGGAGCTCTCCAAACACGACATGGCGTCCAGCCAATTCTGCGTTGAAAAAGTGAGACGGCGCTCCTTCCCTTCCAAACTCTGCCATGCACCCAAACAGTGGTATACCCCACATATGGGGTATCAGTGTACTCAGGACAAATTGCACAATAACTTTTGGAGTCTTGTTACCCTTGGAAAAATAAAAATTCGGGTGAAAAGATCATTTTTGTGGAAAAAATATGATTTTTAAATTTTACGGCTCTACGTTATAAACTTGTGTGAAGCACTTGAGGGTTCAAATTGCTCACCAAAGATCTAGATAAGTTCCTTAGGGGGTCTAGTTTCCCAAATGGGGTCATTTGTGGGGGGTTTCCACTGTTTAGGCACATCAGGGGCTCTCCAAATGCAACATGGCATCCAATCTCAATTCCAGCCAATTTTGGTTGGAAAAAGTCAAATGGTGCTCCTTCCCTTCCGAGCTCTGCCGTGCGCCCAAACAGTGGTTCCCCCCCACATATGGGGCATTAGCGTACTCAGGACAAATTGGACAACAACTTATGTGGTCCAATTTCTCCTGATACCCTTGGGAAAATAAAAAATTAGTGACTAAAAGATAATTTTTGTGGGAAAAAAATAGGATTTTTTATTTTCATGCCCGGGCATTATAAACTTTTGTGAAGCACTTGGGGGTTCAAAGTGCTCACCAAAGATCTAGATAAGTTCCTTAGGGGGTCTAGTTTCCAAAATGGGGTCACTTGTGGGGGATTTCCACTGTTTAGGCTCATCTGGGGCACTGCAAACGGAACATGACCCCCATCAACGTCTGCATTCCAAAACGTTACTACTTCCTTTCCAAGCCCTGCCGTGTGCCCAAACAGTTTTCCACCCCCACATATGGGGTATCAGCGTACTCAGGACAAATTGGACAACAACTTTTGGGGTCCAATTTCCTTGGGAAAATTCAAAAATTTAGGACTAAAAAATCATTTTTGTTGAATTTTTTTTTTTTTTTTTTTCACACCCAGGCATTATAAACTTTTGTGAAACACTTGGGGGTTCAAAGTGCTCACAACAGATCTAGATAAGTACCTTAGGGGGTCTAGTTTCCAAAATGGTGTCACTTGTGGGGGGTTTCCACTGTTTAGGCGCATCAGAGGTTCTCCAAGCGCGACATGGCGTCCAATCTCAACTCCAGCCAATTTTAGTTTGAAAAAGTCAAACGGCGCTCCTTCCCTTACGAGCTCTGCCGTGTGCCCAAACAGTGGTTTTCCCCCACATATGGGGTATTGGCGTACTCAGGAGAAATTGCATAACAACCTTATCTGTCCATTTTCTCCTTTTACCCTTGTGAAAATAAAAAAAAAGTTTGTAAAAGATCATTTTTGTGGCTAAAAAGTTAAATATTCATTTTTTCCTTCCACGTTGCTTTAGTTCCTGTGAAGCACCTGAAGGGTTAATAAACTTCTTGAATGTGGTTTTGAGTACCTTGAGGGTGCAGTTTTTAGAATGGTGTCACTTTTGGGTATTTTCTGTCATGTAGACCCCTCAAAGTGACTTCAATGTGAGGTGGTCCCTAAAAAAAATGGCTTTGTAAATTTTGTTGTAAAAATGAGAAATCGCTGGTCAACTTTTAACCCTTATAACTTCCTAACAAAAAAAAATTTTGATTCCAAAATTGTGCTGATGTAAAGTAGACATGTGGGAAATGTTATTTCTTAACTATTTTGTGTTACATATTTCTCTGTTTTAAGGGAATAAAAATTCAAAGTTTGAAAATTGCTAAATTTTCAAAATTTTCGCCATATTTGCGTTTTTTTCAAAAATAAACGCAAGTTATATGGAAGAAATTTTACCACTAACATAAGTACAATATGTCACGAGAAAACAATCTCAGAATCGCGAAGATCCGTTGAAGCGTTCCAGAGTAATAACCTCATAAAGAGACAGTGGTCAGAATTGTAAAAATTGGCCCGGTCATTAACGTGCAAACCACCCTTGGGGGTGAAGGGGTTAAGGCTACCCTCATTTATCTGGATGACATCGTCTATGCATCCACTTTTGAAGAGCATCTCCGATGGTTGGAACAAATGTTAAGCTGGCTGCAGAAGCACGGTCTGAAAGTGAAGCCCCAAAAATGTCACTGTAATGTATTTAATACAGTTCATATAGCGTCTTGTGCTTGGGTGCGATGAAAACACAGGAGTCACAGGTTTGATATAGAAAAGTCCTGTATTACTTCATACAAGTTGGCAGAAATAGTCACACAGTTTGCAGACACAGAAACAGGAGACACAGCAGGCCAGAGTAATCCAAGCTCAGCAATCACTCTCCAATACAGATTCAGGATCTTCTTCTCTGTTACCGTAAGTCCATGCAAACGTGGGTCTTTCAAAGAGCAGGGTTCAGAGTCCACAAGTGCTTCAGAGTTCCTCAGTAGGAATAGCTGGAGTACAAGGTCCAAGGCTTACAGGAGTCAAGTCACAGGTTCACTGCAGGCTAGATTCTGAAGCACTGATTGCTCAGCTGTGGCTGCTTAAGAAGCAAAGGAGAGAATCAGGGCGGGAACATGCAAGCTGGAAACTCCACCTTGACTGAGGGCAAGATAGCTGCAGCAAGACAGAAAGCAAAATGGCTGACGAACAAACTGAGTTTCAGGAATATATACATAGAACCTTACAGTCACCTTTTCCGCAAGCAAATCGAATACCTGGGACATGTTGTGTCCGCTGAGGGAGTGAGACCTGCATGTGAGAAGATAGCGGCAGTACAGGACTGGCCCACCCCGAAGATAGTGAAGGATGTTTGGGCCTTTCTGGGGCTTAATGGGTACTATTGAAGGTTCGTGAAAAACTTCACTTGTATTGATAATCCACTGATGGAGTTATTAAAAGGAGTGCCGTCTGGTGCAAAGAATCGGATCATCCAGTGGGGAGATAGCCAGGAAGAAGCCTTCCGAGCCTTGAATATGGCCCTGATTGAAGCACCCATATTGGCCTATGCAGACTGCTCCCATCCCTTCAACCTTCACACTGATGGAAGCCTACTGTCTAGGGGCAGTGTTGTCACAGATGCCAGACGGAAAGGAAAGAGTGATTGCCTATGCGAGCCGATCCCTCCATGACTCAGAATGAAACCCGGATAATTACAGTGCTTTCAAGCTGGAATAGCTGGCGTTAGTGTGGGTGATGACCGAGAAATTCGCCGAATACCTGTCAGGGTCCGAAGTCTTGGTGCGCACCGATAACAATCCTCTGGCCCACCTAGAAAATGCAAAACTGGGGGCTGTGGAGCAAAGATGGGTGGCCCACATGGCGAAATATAGATACAAGATCGCATATCGAAAAGGAGCTGAGAATACACATACTGATGCTCTGTCAAGAGTGACCCATGAATAACCTGGATACGAACGAGACGAAGAGTTGGAAGAAGAGATTCTTGGGTTTCTTGACCTTGCCAGGACGTTGGCGGCGATGCAGGGACAGATTGGAGAGGCGTCGGGGGAACATGTACTGGGATGGCCTCGTGATGACTGAGTGCAGCTTCAGCTGTAAGATGGGGAACTCGCTCAGTTGAGGCAGTGGGTGGCCTTAAAATGACTCCCCAGCAGAAATGGGAGAGATGCTCTGTCCCTGGGAACGCTGCAGATTCTCAGGCAGTGGGAGAGGCTCCAATTAGAAGACGGCTTGCTGTATCGGAAAGTGCAGTTGGTACAGGAGTTGGGGGTCACCTGGCAAGTGGTACTCCCAAAAAAGTTGATCAGCGCAGTGGCCACGGAAGCTCAAGAGAGAGTGGCTCAATATGGTCCGGAGAAGACGTTCCATTGGTTACATAAGTTGGTCTATCATCCCCAATTGAAGACTGCAGTAGAGTAGGCCTGTCAGCAGTATCGGAGCTGTGAATTAGCTAAACCTCCAGAACAGAGGGCCCCGATGCAGACCATTGTGACTTCTGCTCCCTTAGAGTTATTGATGATCGACTACTTGACCGTGGGTCCAGCTCATTCGGGGTACGAACATTGTCTGGTGATGACAGACCACTTTACCAAGTTCGCTGTGGTGACTCCGACCCGGGATTAGACTGCCGAGTCAGCTGCACAGGCTTTCTGTCGGGAACTTCATCCGGGTGTACGGTTGTCCGAAGTGGATCCATTCACCTCCCCCGCCTGTATCAGGTTCAGAAGTCCAAGATGACGCCCCTCATCCCCAAGGATGAGCCTGCAAGAGCCTGCGAGCGTTTCAACCGGATGCTGATTCAGATGTTGAGAATGTTGGAAGACAGGAAAGTCCGTTGGCCTGAGTATGTGGCTGAATTGGTCAGAGTGTACAACAACGAGTGCCATACATCCGGATACACGCATACAGCATTACACCTACTGTTCAGGGAAAAGGATGGGAGATTACAGGTTAGATTGGATCCAGAAAAGACTACCATGGACAGGGATGTTACTTGGGTCCGTGAACATAAACACCTGTTGAAGACTTCCAGGTGGTGCAGACTAAGTTTTCCGGAACTTCAGCTCATGTGCAACGTTCCTTTGAGGGACAGTTCTCAAGGGCCGGAGACCAGTATTGGTCGAGACAAGGGGACCTCCGAGGCAAGTTTGAGCACAATGGGAAAAGACCCTTTATGGGTGAAAGCTGAATTGGATCCATGGTCCCTCTTCGAAGTTAACCTGAAGGGGAAGAAGAGGACCCCCTACCGAATGTCCACCAAAGTATGTTGCTTTGTTGTGAATGTGTTAAAAATGAATTTGAGCAGAAGCTCCCTTGGTGGTTAAAAACATATGAACCATTAATGAGAATTGGCAATAGGAGTTACAGATGGTTTATATGGGAGGTTCCTCCCATCATGGTTGCCGGTGATCAATGTTTTGTCTCAAACGGGGTTTCCCTGGTTCATTGGAAGCTTGCGAGTCTTCCCGCATCTTCTGCTTCAGATAAAAGTTTATTTTTGCTTTTTTTTTTGTGCTTGTTTTTGCATTGTTCCCTGCACTTCTGTGGGGTCAGCCAGGTCCCCCCCGGGGGCTTGTGCTCCTCTCAGTTTTCTGAGCCACTGTTATTTTCATTTGCCTTTTCCGTTTTTTCGTGGCTGCGGCTTAGTTTTGTGACCCAGAGAACTATTTTAGGTGGGAGGGTGTGATTAGGTGTTTTTGCAATAGTGAGTTGGTATTTTTTAGGGTTTTTTGGATTGCGTGTGTCCTTCCTACCTTTTTGTCCGGTAGTTGGGCCCCCAAAGTTTGCTCATATATTTTTCTGTCTGTGTCTGTTTTCCCCTTGTCTAACCGCCATTAATGTTTGGGGGCTTTTCCTAGTTTTTGGGGATTGTCCGGGGCAGTTTTCTTTCCTCTTTCTATCTTTAGGTGTGGTTAACCTTCGGGCTGTGATGGGCGTCTGGGACCAACGTGGGATTGCCCGGTGCCTTTAGTTGTGGTGGTTTGTCAGGGTCTTCAATCCAGTAGATTCCCCCTCTTGGTGTATTGCCGTTTTTGCCTGCTCTCCTCAGTACCAAATCGTAACGTATCACCGGCCAAACTGAAAATTATATGGTATCAACAGAAGGGAAAATTGTTAAAGGAGAAGAAAAAAAGGAAGTTGTCGATTTTTTTTTCTCTGTTTGTTTCATTTTTTTTCCCCCTTTTTCTCTGGGTTGTGGGAGGATTTTTTTTCTCTCAATGGGGTTTGCACGTTGTCTGGCCGTGTGGTTTAGCTTGCCACGAAGTTCGGAGTTTGCTACCTATCTTGCTGGTTGCCGGTTGTGGCTGGATCCCCATGCCAGATTTATTTTTGGGGGTTGAGCTAAATTTCTAATTCAAAATAACTGTAAGTTTTTTTTGCCTTAAAACCTAAGTCCAGGGAACGTAGCACGCAGGTTAAATTGTCATCTTCTCCCGGCGGCGATCCTCGGATTGGGGTTTTTCCCTGACACCTGGGGACCTGTTTTGAGTAATGTTGAGCATTTTTTCTGGGGGCTGGGGTTTTTTTCGATGAACTAATGATGATAAGCTGAAAAAAACCTTTTTGGGTTTTTCAGGGGTTTTGGCGCTGGTTGTACTGTCAGAAATTCCGAAAGTGGGCGTCTGAAAAATGGTGATGAGTTTGGCAGCCCCTTTTGGAAGGGTTTCAGGAATGTAAAAGTGTTTGGTGGGTTTCCCGCTCCCCCCCTTGGTTAATGATTCTATGTCATTAGCGATTCAAAAATTGACAGCGTTTGGTGAGCTTTTAGGTAGGTGGAAAAGGGTTGCCTTTGAAAACCGCTTTTTGGCCGCGGTGTAGAGTGGCTTCTGGGGCACAGGTCATGAGTTTCGAAAAAGCAAGGGTTATGTTTCTACTGTGGTGACGCCCTTTTTGCATTTCAGTCTGCCCTAAGGGGGAAGGGTTTTTTCACCTCAGTTGTCTTGGGTAGTGTTTGACTAAATTTCTGTTGCTGTTCCCGATTTTCCCCCTCCCATTTTTGTCAGGCTTTTGTTGATTCGGGGCAGTATTA
>JARQOD010004396.1:0-55211 GCA_033576555.1 Oophaga sylvatica
TTCGTTACTCCTGTACTTTGCGGCTGCCCTGGAAAGAAACAAAGAGAGCCCTGCTCTTCCTCCAGGGCTAGTCCTATCTAGATATGCCAAAACTGTTTCTTCTAACATCTAGAGTGTGGAATTTCTCTTCCTGTGGTGATGAGGGATTATCATAAAAGGAAGGAAGATACATTTCTTGAGATCTATGAAATTTAGTCGGCATTTTAGGAAGATAAGACGGGTCAGTTTTAACACTATCTTGTCAGGATATATAGACAAGAAAGGAGGATCTATTGACAAGGCGTGGATAGATCACTCACTCTTCTCGCTGAGGTCAAGGCTACTATAAAATGGTTTTTAATGAAGCATTTTTTATTGGAACTGAATGAAAGGGCTCAAATGGACTTTCTGTTAAGGCGTCTAGGACTAGGTTTAAGTCCCAAGGTGGCATTTGTGGTATATGGACTGGTTCTGCTCGATGGCATGCTGAGATAAACCAAGCTATCCACTTATTGCCTGCTATGTCACAATATATAAGGCACCTAGAGCCGACACCTGGACTTTAAGTGTATTAACTGATAGGCCTAATTCATGCCCTTTTTTGCAAAAATTCTAGAATAGCTGAGATAGGTACCTCACTAGATAGGCGTACTGAATGAAAAGTTAGAAATTTCCTCCAGACTCTGGCATATATATTAGTAGTGGTCTCCTTCCTGCTATGTAGGAGCCGAATTAATCAGTCCGTTCGAAAATCCTCTTAGTCTTAATAGCTGCCTTTCAAATTCCAGGCCGTGAGGCGCAATCCTTTGACCTGAGGGTGATAGAAGGGCCCCTGTGAGAGAAGGTCCCGGTCCCAAGGGAGGATCCATGGATCCGAAATCGACATGGTTCTCAGCCACGAGAACCACGGCCTCTTGGGCCAGAACGGGGCTATCAGGATTACCCTCGCTCTTTCCTCTCTTATTTTCCGGATGACAATTGGTAACAGAATCATTAGAGGAAAGGCATAGGCCAAGTGGAATGTCCACGGGATCTGCAAGGCGTCGAGAATGTCCGGATTGTCCTGCTTGAATAAGGAGGCGAAACCTTTTTACCTGCCTGTTGTTTCGTGTGGCAAACAGGTCTATATCTGGTGTCCCCATTTGAACGTTATCCTTTTGAAGATGTGATGATTGAGTATCCATTCCCCTGGTGTAGGGTATGACGACTGAGAAAATCTGCCTTGACATTGTCTATTCCTCTGACGTGCAGGGCCGACAGGGATAGGAGATGACTTTCTGCCAATGTTAAAATTTTTTCTGCAATAAACATGAGTGGCATTGATCGTGTACCTCCTTGGTGGTTTAGGTACGCTACTGAGATGCTGTTGTCCGACAAGATCCTTGTATGAGTCCCTTGCAGCTGCGGAAGGAAATTACATATGGCATGATATATAGCTTTTAGCTCTCTCATGTTTGACGAATCCTCTGACTCTGACCTAGACCACTGTCCCTGGGCCACATTATCCTCCCATGAGCTCCCCACCCTAAAGGGCTGGCATCTGTGGTTACTATATTTGAAGGAACCACTATCCACGGAACACCTCCCGACAGATTATCTGAATCTAGCCACCAGTTAGGGAACTGATTACCTCCGGGGGCAGGGATATTTTATTTTCTAACTGTCCCTGTAACCTCTCTTCTTGCTGCAGGATTAATCTTTGCAGTTTTCTGGTATGAAACATGGGCCCACCGAACTGCCGGGATACATGAGGTCAAAGAACCCAGCAAAGACATGCCTTCTCTTAGAGATAGTATAGGATCATGTATTACCGTTTGTACCTTATTAATTACAGTTAATTTCTTTGCCTCCGGTAGCCGACATTTCTGACTTACTGAGTCTAGATGAAGGCCTAGGAACGTCTGACAGGTTACCGGCCGTAGCCTTGATTTTTCCCAGTTGATCAGCCAACCTAAGTTCTGTAGGGATAAAATTACGTCAGACAGCCTGTGCTCACATTGTTGGAATGAATTTCCTACTATTAGCAGATCATCCAGGTACGGAATTACTAGTGTGTCTCTTACTCGTAAATACGACATCACCTCCAGCATCAGTTTTGTGAAAACGCGTGGTGCCATAGATAGCCCGAATGCATTGCGCAATCAGTGACGACTGCTTCGTGACGCCACTCGGAGAAAGCGTTGATGCGAGACATGTATTGGTAGATGATAATATGCATCTTTGAGATCCACGACCACCATGTAGCATCTGGGAAATAAGAGTTTTTATCGCTGATCTTATAGACTCCATTTTGAAGGTTCGGGTTTTCAAAAAGGTATTCAGTTTTTTTAGATTAACTATGGTTCTAAATGAACCATCTGGCTTAGTAACCAGAAATAAAGGAGAGTAAAACCTTTCTCTTTTTGGTTTACCGGAACCTCTACTAACACTTTCTTGGATAGTAGGCCTTTAATTTCTAATTCTAACGCCTCTTGTTGAGCCTGGGATTTTAGAGAAGTCAATAGAAAGGAGTCCGGAGGATTCCGGACAAATTCTAATATTAGGCCTGATTTTACGATGTTAATGGCCCAGGGGTTAGTTGTAATTTGTTTCCCACTGATAACCGAAGTGTAATAGTCTGCCACCCACCGGTAAGTTGGTACTAGCGGAACTTATCTCCCGATCTGAAGGGACGTTTACCGAATAGGTTCCATTTTGTTTGAAATCCCTGTTATTCCAAGAATTCTGGGACTTATAATCCTTCCTTCTGTTAAACGATGGCCTCCTGAATGCCCTCCTGTAGGACGGAACGTATGGATTAGGGAAGCCTTTTTTCCTTTCCACCTGCTTTGGTTAAGATTATCATCCAATACTGCACCAAACAGGTACTCACCCTGACAGGGTATAGCGCAGAGTTTCGATTTAGCTTGCGTATCCCCATTCCATCTTTTCAACATAATCGCCCTTCGGGCTGCATTGGTTAGTCCTGCTGTTCTTGCCGCCAGGCGGAGAGAGTCTACTGAGTGTGTCTGAAAGAAATGCTGCTGCACCTCTAATTATAAGGGATGGAAGACCGTAGCTTGTCTCTGGAGAGGCCCTTCTTTATATTATCCTCCAACTGATCTAACCATACTAACATGGCCCTGCCTGTACAAGTGGCCGATATTGCGGGTTTAAATGCCCCTATAAACGACTCCCAGGATCTTTTAAGGAGTGATCTGCTTTCCGTCTAGGGGATCCGACAAAATTCCAGCATCCTCTACTGGTAATGATGACTTGCGGGTGGTTGACGCTACAGCAGCATCCACCTTGGGTGCTTTCTCCCAGGAGGCCAGGTCCTTGTCATCAAAGGGATATCGTCGTTTTGACGCGGCTGGCATATAACCTTTCTGCCCTTGTTTTTCCCACTCTTTCTTTACTAATTCCTTAATAGGCCGGGATCTTTTGGGGAACACTCGCCGTTGCGCTGGGAATACCCGCGAACATAATCTCCTGAGG
This sequence comes from Oophaga sylvatica, assembly GCA_033576555.1. Lineage (NCBI taxonomy): Eukaryota > Metazoa > Chordata > Amphibia > Anura > Dendrobatidae > Oophaga > Oophaga sylvatica. The sequence continues at coordinate 3,457 of JARQOD010004396.1, forward strand.
AGTTTTAGGGTCTTTTGTATCAGATAATCCTATAGGTTTCCGACTGACTTAATCAGATTATTAATACTATCAGTCTGAAAACAGGTATGCTCCTCCTCCTCTGATGAACCTGATTCACGTGAAGTGTCTGAATTGAGTTCCCCGCTGTCCGTGGAGGATCCCACCTTAGGTGGGGTTTATTTCACTAAGGATTTCCTTCCCGTAATACTACTGGCTCCCCCTAGGGCCTGTAACTCCTCTCTGATCATCAGACGGATATCTTCTGCTCTCACAGAACTTTCCTCCTGTAGCGTATGGCTAATACAATCCTGACATAATCTTTTGGGATAAGCGCCCGGGAAGAGGTTGGGAGCATAAGGCACATTCTTTATGTTTGGTCTTTTCCGTTTTTTTGGCCTAGGAACACACAAACCAGGGAGGAGGGAAAGGGCCATCAGCTTGACAGGTGTGATTTATAACCACTCACCCAGTGAAGCTTTTATCAAGATGGTACCGGTCTTAAGTATGGAGGGTCCCGGCTGCGGTATGGAGCGACTTGATTTCCCTCCAGATCTGCTTGTGGAACCACTCTGCTTAGAGTGTCCACTTCCACTTTTTCTCCCGCTGCTGCTGCCGCTGTGATGTGGCACCACCAGTTCCTCAGGTGGGCGCAATGCAGGATCGTTTGGGACGACATTGCTGCGCACCGCTATGCATTGATCGGTGCTTTTATGCAGCTTCCCCATTTTTTTTTTTTCAGCACCGACCGGAAGTGCTAGGTTCACTTCCGGGTTCTCTGCCCCCCTGCGCCTGCGCGGCTGCTTCTCTAGCCGGGCTCCATGATTTTTTCAAATGCAACTTGCCGGGACCGCCTCCTGACCACGCGCGCGTTCCTGAAACCCCTGCGGTCCCGTCCCTACCCGGAAAGAAAGGGGATGGGACCCCTTTTCCCCTTGACCTGCCGAGGCTCCCAGCGTTATCAGGTAGGGCAGCCTCGGCTCAGTATGCGACACCTGTTATTATATGCGAGCCAGAGCAATCCTGCTTCTGGCCTCGCACCTGGGAATCTTTTCCTGTGACGGTGGGCTGCGACCCCTACCCTGCCGTCCTCAGACTCACGGTCCGTCCTCCAGGCATGTGTGTGTCTTTCTCGTCCCAGCTGAGGAGGGATAACCCCCGACACTGGGTTCTGGTGCTGGAGCCCCTGCCGCTCCAAAAAAACCGCACAGGCGGCGATCCAGCCCAGGAATTCCTCTTCTCAGTAGGTTCCTCTCCTAGGAACCGGAAACAACTGAGGAGCGAGGGGGGCCGCCCCTTTAAATCTCTCTAGGTTTCCTGTTCCTAGGGGCGGATCCCCTCTCTCAGTGGGTGCTGGGCGTGGCGAAGAGAAAATGATAATTACTTACCGGGAATTTGATTTTTCAGAACCATGACAGCACCGTATTAATTCCCGCCCTATCTTGGTGATGGTTGTGTGACTCAAAAAAAAAAAAAAAATTTTGCATGTTAATTAATAAATAAAGAAGGTAAAGGTCGTAAATATGCTAGTATATGTGTATATATAACGACTAATTTTGGCGGTTACCTTACATACTCTGAAACAAACTGAGGGGGAGGTACCGCCCCCCTTCTTTTATCTCTGCCCACAGGTTTCCTGTTCCCGGGGGCGGATACCATACTCTCACGGTCGGTGCTGTCATGGTTCTGAAAAATCAAATTTACCGGTAAGTAATTATCATTTTTTTACGCCGTTCCTCCGTGCGGGATTAGTGATTAGGGTACTTTATTCTTAGAATCGGTGCGATTACAGCGATACCAGATTTACATCCTTTTTTTCATGTTTTAGCTTCTGTCACACACTAAAAGACGCTTTTTTTGTAAGAATTTTTTGTAAGAAATTTTTGCATCGCCGTATTTTGAGAGCTATAATTTTTCCATATTTCGGCCGACAAGTTATGTGCGGGCTTATTTTTCGCGGGATGAGCGGACGTTTTATTGGTACCATATTCGGGCACATAAGTTTTTTGATCGCTTCCTATTCCGATTTTTGTGGAAGCAGAATGAACAAAAACCAGCAATTCACGAATTGTTTTTTTTTTTTTTCCTTCGTTTTGCGTGTGGTAAAATTGATAAAGCAGCTTTATTCTTTCAGGTCACTACGATTACAGCGATACCTCATTTATATTTTTTTTTATGTTTTGGCGTTTTTTACACAATAAAAGCTTTTATAGAAAAAAAAATTATTTTGCATCACTTTATTCTGCGAGCTATAACTTTTTCATTTTTCGCTGTGATGCTGTTTGGCAGCTTGTTTTTTTGCGGGACAAGATGACGTTTTCAGCAGTACCATGTTTATTTATATACGCCTTTTTGATCGCGTGTTATTGCATTTTTTTCAAGCGTATGATAGTATAAATGATACCGCTTGGTAAAAGTATAATTACTACTTTTTTTTTTTTTACGGCTTTCACTGAAGGGGTTAAGTAGGGTTACGCTTTTATATATGGGTTTTTTAAACGATGCGGCGATACTAAACTTTGTATTTTTTTTTACATAAAATGTATTTTTTAGTGGAATTTTTTAAAATTATTTTTAAAAAACATTTTTTTACAAATTTTTTGTAAAAAATGTTTTTTTTTACCTAGTCCCTTTTTGGATTTTCACTTTTTCACTTTTGATTGCAGGTATAATGCATTGCAATGCTCCAGCATTGCAGTGCATTATACCAATAAAGAAAGCTGCTGTGACTATGTTGTGAGCTTTGGTCACAGCGGCTTTCCGTAGCTGAATGACCCGGAGGTTGTCATGACAACCCCGAGTCATCAAGGCAGAGATCGGGCCCTGCAAATTACATTGCGGGACGCTGATCTGAGGCTGAAGGAGCTCCCGACCCTCTGTCTCCCCCCCTGAACGCTGCGATCGCTCTCTGATCGCAGCAGTCAGGGGGTTAACAGCCGAGGGCGGCGGGGGCGCCGCTCTCGGCTGGTCAGTGCAGGAAGCTCGGCCACTGCAAGCGCTGAGCTCCTGCACTGATCGGGCAGGAGAAGCTGAAATTTCAGCCTCTCCTGCCCGATTGCTGCTGGTTTGGTCAGTCAGATTGACTGACCAATCACAGCGCTGTGGGTGCGGGGACCGACAGCATGGGTCCCCGCACCCCTTGCCATGCCTGTTAGCTGTCATAGACAGCTGTCGGCACTGAACTACACTGCGTGTGTGTGGCCCAGCTTCGCAAGGCACACATATCTTCTGGAAAATGCACAGGAAGGTAACTGTAAAGCTTGATATTCATTCACGCACACTTCTCAGCATTGCCACTAGAGGCATATCAGACTATTTAGTAGTGTGACGTAGCAAAGTTAGTGTTCAGTCTGTTTCCTGTCTTAGGACAGTGCAGTCAAGCCTTGGGTGGCTCAGGAGTGAGTCATCCCATCCATCTTGATTCCAATCAGATCAGTCTTGAGGGAGAGGAGAGAAGACTGAACCCACACAGAGCTTGTGTAGCTCATCTGACAAGAAGTGGAGGCTAGTACGGGTGAAGTGAATCATCCTAGCCTAGTCAGAGCTACCCCTTAACCTGCTACTCAGAACAAGCTGCCCGTGTTCCTAAGAAAGAGGAAGGGAATCAAAGCAGTTTATAACCAACGAGCCAACTGAGAACAGGTCAGTGAGCACTGAAGAAATCTGACCTTGGCACGCTTGTTACACGTGCTTATGTTAAGGGCGAGAGCAGGGCGAAGGGCGAGTGGAGAAGTAAGAGTGACAAAGGGACAAATCACCCTCACTCAAATTAACCGGACACCGGGGTCCGAAGCGTTGCTAGTGCTTCACGCCTAGTAATAAGAAAACCGGAGGCTTTCTGGACTACAAGTCGCAGAAGTAGCCCTAAGCGCTGATACATAACCGGAGTCAGGGAGAACGGGGACTTTGAGTCAGTGCACGACAAAAGTAAGGACTTAGTTCCTCAACATCTGATAATCAGAGACATAGAAGGCTCCACCACAATATTGGCCGGGCGCAGTTGCTATTGAAAGAGTTGCACTTGACTTTATGCAAGTTGTACTCACACACATTAAAGGGATAAAGGAGGCCTGTAACCTGCTCAACAGTTCTCCTGAATGTGCATTCTCCAACCTAACCAGCTTCCCGGGACATACCTGCAACATCTACAAGTAAAGTATGGAAAGAGATTGCATTGTGTGTGACTGAATTCTTATTCTGCACCCTGCATCACCACCATAGACTTTGAGGGACCAGTCCCACCTGTGGGGGACCTAACACCTAGCTGCCATAACATCCCCCAGAGATCTACCCTGCAGCGCTGGTCAATTAGATCAGAAACCACAGGTGGCGTCACGAACTATAACTACAATCCCCTGTAAATATACCCCATTGCATGACCGCCAGGGCCACGGACCGGCTCTGCTGCCAGTGACATTCCCCATAGACTTCCATGGGCTCGGTTCCGAGTACCCCATAGCCCTGGTACCACCAATGTGGTGCGCGTCATCTTTTGGCCTCACGAACAGATACGAAGCTTGCAAAATTGTGAGATCCTGTGTTGCCTATATTGGACTGATTTGTGCAGAAAAGACTGTTTGCTGTTTTGTCATTTTTTGGCGCCATTTATCGCCATTTTGCCACTATATTTCGCGCCCTGAGGCGCTGTTGAAGAAGTGGGCGTGCATCTGTGGGCGTACCTGAAAGAGCGCGCTGGTTTTCTAGGACACGCCCCAACGCTGACGCGGCGGCAGGTCCTGGGGGCGCTGCAGTGAACGCTCTGACATCAGAGCGTCAGCGACTCGGGTCCCGTCACCACCGCTGTGTCTGCGAGCTGCAGCCTTTGGAAAAGGTAGGCTCCCGATTAAACAGGGGGCGCCAACATGTCGCAACAACCGGCAGACAGCGCGCCCCAGCCGGTGGCCCCAATGACTTACCCGCTGGCGTTGTAGCGCAGGATGGAAATGTGGGTCCCTCACCCGGTCCTGTGGTCCCGCTCATGCCCCTAACGCTCCCATACATGCCAGAAGCGAAGTGGCTCCCTCAGTACAGCGGCGAGCCAGACACCCTGTCAGTGTTCAAACGGAAAATATGCAGTATCCTGGACATGTACTCAATGACAGAGAAGCAAAGAGCTGCAGTGGTTATATAGGGCAGTTAGCTGGTGCTGCTGAAGAGAAGTAGAGACTTGGACCACTGCAGACGAGAGTCGGTGCCTGCGATTCTCTTAAAGCTACAGGCTATCTTTGAGGACCGCACAGAAACAGATCTCCGGATGGCATTTTACCAATGCTCTCAGAGACCAGTGACAGTATTAGGGACTATGCCTGCCGACTACAGGGGCCCTGCGAGCTCTCAAACAGGTTAACCCTATAAATGCCGTTGATGAAAGCAAAATGTTGAAAGAACAATTTGTACGGGGACTGAGGTCCCAAGCGGAAGGCAGGACTGGAACTGGTGGTCCTTGGATCATCCTGATGCTACCTTTGATTGCCCTAAAAGATATGGCTATAAAAGGACTACGACCCTGGAAAAGCCTGAGGTGGCAGCTCAGTATCACCCGGGTGAAGCCACTCTAAAGTCGGCAGTACCCACCTTCTCCCCGCTGTTGGCAGAGGCCAAAACGCAGGTGCGCCCTACTGAGTTGGACTGTCTGCGCTCAGAAGTGTGCCAGCTGACTAAAAATCTGGCCACTGTAATGAGTGCCCTGCAACTGCGGAAAGAGGAAGAAGGAAAGATCCTGCTAGCCGACTGTCCTGAGGATGTCCCTTGGATAAACCGGAGGAAATGGAGGACGTCGCCTCACCGGAGGAGGACAACGCCACCCCCAGGAGCGACCCCTGATCAGCACCATCCTCGCCGAGAGTTTCATCTGCTAACGCTGCAACCGAAAAGGTCAATATGGCTCAGCAGTGTCCTTTAAATGAGCAGATCCTGGGTCTGAGGGCCAACACCCAGGAGTAGACTCATCAGGCCCCTTAGACTGGAACCGCAGGTTTGTGGGAGCAAGACCCTACCTGTCCATCATTCTGGACGGGATCGCAATCCCGCACTGCTAGACACTGGATCTCAGGTGACCATCATACCTGATGTCCTTTATAATAAGTTTTGGTCCATGGACAGTCTCCAGCCCCGAGCCCTGACTTTGTAGTGTACACCTCTAATGGTCTCCCTGTTGAAATACTCGGAGCCAAAAATGTGGACGTAAAGGTGGGCAGAGTGGAGCTGGAGGATCAGGGACTCTTAGTAGTCAAGACTGTAAATGAGGAAAATGGCTTAAATGTGGTTTTTAGGTACTAACATAATTAGTAACTGTCTGGGAGAAGTTGTGTTTTTGCTCCAACAGCTCGCTGAGGTTGCCAAGCCAAAGCAGAAGGGAGTGATCCAGAGGGAGTCCGGGCCCTGATGTGCCAGCAGCAAGCGAAGCTTACAGATGGTGAAATTGGTAATGTACGGGTAACGGACCCAAACCCCATTGTGATACCCCCAATGAGTGAAATGCTAATATGGTGTAGAGCAGCAATAGGTCTGAGAGGACAGAACTACCAAGCAGTAGTAGAGTCCCATCGTTCAGAGCACAGACCTACACTCTTGACTGCTAGAGGGGTAGTGGAAGTAATAAATGGGAGAGTACCAGTACGACTTCTCAACTGGGGAGAAGATGAAGTAAATTTACCACGTTATGCCACTGTTGCTAAATTTACATACCGTAGATAACAATTCTATTCTCTCAACCGAATCCTTAGCCTCCGCCAACCAGCGGAGGATAATGACCCGGCAAACCCAGGTGGCGGATTGGTGTCAGCAGCTCCATGTCGGGACAGACACCACTTCCGCCCACCAGAAAACAGGGAGTACTACGGGTGGTACAGGAGTACGCACAGGTATTTAGCAAACACCCACTTGACTTTGGGACAATTAAGGGAGTACAGCATCATATCCCTACAGGCAGTCATCCTCCCATCAAAGAACGGTACAGGCCTATACCTCCAGCACACTATCAGAAGGCTAAGGAAATGTTGCGTGACATGAAGGAAGCCGGGTGTGAATAAGGGATAGTTGTAGTCCCTGGGCAGCACCTCTAGTCCTAGTTAAGAAAAAGGATGGAAGCATGAGAATGTGTGTAGATTACAGACAAGTAAATCGCATAACACATAAAGATGCATACCCATTACCACGCATTGAGGAATCCTTAGCTGCTTTGAAAACGGCTAACTACTTTTCCACCCTCGACCTCACTAGTGGGTACTGGCAGGTAGCTGTGGCTGAGGAGGATCAGGAGAAGACGGCTTTTCACCACCCCAATGGGACTCTGTGAGTTTGACAGAATGCCGTTTGGACTCAGCAGTGCCCCGGGAACATTCCAGAGAGTGATGGAGAGCTGCCTGGGACATCTCAACTTTGAAACCGTGTTGCTGTACCTGGACGACGTAATTGTGTACTCCAGAGACGTATGAGGATCATCTGAAGCACCTGGCAGAAGTATTCGAATCACTGTCCAAGTTTGGGATGAAACGAAGCCCTCAAAGTGCCATCTGCTCAAACGAAAGGTACAGTACTTGGGGCATATTGTCAGCTCCGAAGGAGTAGCGCCCGACCCCGAGAAGGTCACGGCCATCCAGAAATGGCCGGAGCCGAAGAATCTCAAGGAGGTGCGCCAGTTCCTGGGACTGACAGGTTACTACAGGAGGTTTGTAAAGACTACACCAAGAAAGCAGCGCCTCTGCAGGACCTCCTGGTAGGACAAACCCCTCAAGAGCAGAAATCCTCCATTCCACTGGGGTAAAGAACAAGCTGAGGCATTCAAAGAGATGAAAGAGATCCTGACAGGCGATGAAATCTTAGCCTACCCTGATTACAGCCAACCGTTCCTGCTATACACAGATGCCAGTAACGAAGGATTGGGAGCTGTCCTCAGTCAGAAGCAGAATGGCCAAGAAAAAGTCATCGCATATGCAAGCAGGAAGCTCCGGCCAACTGAGAGAAACCCAGAAAACTATAGCAGCTTCAAGTTGGAGTTCCTGGCGCTGGTCTGGGCCATTACAGAAAGATTCAAGCATTACCTTGCCTCCAGCAAGTTCACTGCGTACACAGACAATAACCCTTGACGCATCTTGAAACGGCCAAGCTGGGAGCCATGGAGCAACGTTGGATGGCTCGGCTGTCAAACTATCAATTTACCATCAAGTACAGGGCAGGCCGTAAAAATGCCAACGCTGACGCCTTGTCCAGAATGCCGCATGAATCCGACACGGAGGAAGAATCGGATGACCTGGAAGAGATTGAGCTACCTGCGTTCCACAGAAATGGGATGATCCATGAACAACGAGCCCACAGAAAGCGGTGTGGTAAGACGGTAAACCCTTTACCTCATCACAGCTGGAAGGAGACTCAGGACAGCGATCGGTGGTCAGCCGTATCAAGGAGCTGATAAGACAGGAAGGTTCCTCCTTGGAGAAAGATGCACCTATACCAGCAAAGCTCCTGTGGAACGAGAGAAGCCGGTTGTTTATCTACCGTGAGAAGTTGTGCAGGAGATACGTTGACCCAAAGACCCATGAGATGGTTTGGCAGATAGTGGTTCCCAGAGCAGACATCCAAATGGTGTTAGAAGCCTACCACGATCAAGCGGGACACTTTGGCTGGAAAAAGCTGGAGCCCCTGTTGAGGTGTCGGTTCTACTGGGTAGGGATGCGCAGCTCCATCGAGAAGTGGTGCGGAACTGTGGACCCTGTGGCCTCAGATGAAAAGACTACTGTAGTCAGAAGGCACCCCTGCAGCCTATCCGGACGACTCGTCCCTTGGAGATTGTGGCCTTGGACCATGTCAAGTTGTCACCAAGCAGGTCGGGATACTCATATGCCCTGACCATGGTGGATCACTATTCCAAATTTGGTGGTCGCCCCTGTCAAAGATCTGACAGCAGAAACAGCAGCAAAGACCTTCCAAGCAAGTTTCTGCAGACCAACACGGATATCCAGAGCAGGTACTGACTGATCGAGGTCCAGCCTTTGAAGCCGAACTGTTTAAGGAATTCTGTCACTTGTATGGGTGTAAGAAGATCAGAACAACACCGTACCACCTCAAACCAATGGCCTTTGTGAAAAGATGAATCACATTGTCATTGATTTACTGAAATCTGTACCCCTGGAAGAAAGAAATCGGTGGCCAGACTTGTTACCTGACCTGGTCGACTTGTACAACCACATACCAGTAAGTTCCACCAACTGCACTCCAGCCTACCTTATGAGAGCAAGACCAGGAAGACTGCCAATGAATTTGGAACTTGGTGTGGTAGAACCAGAGGCTGATGACACTGCTGAAGATTGGGACACAAACCGACAGGAACAGTACAGGAGAGTACAAGCCTGCGTAGAAGATAGTCTCAATAAAGTAAGGGAAAAGCAAGAGAAGAACTACAACAAAATGCTCCCGCTAAGCCTTTTATGCCTGGAGAAATTGTGCTAAAAAGAAAGAGAAGAATGCACAAATTGGATGATCAGTGGGAACAGGAGCCATATGTCGTGCAAAATTCCAAATTTGATAACAGAAAGACTGTACCATTAGCAAGGATGGAGGAAAAAACGACTGCAACTGTGTCTAGAGATCATCTAAAGTTGTGTCCGGGCCCACTAAAGCTTCGCGAAGAAGAACCTGTTGTCCATCAGGAAGAGAGTGATGAAGCGGTCATACATACGGATTTGGGAGATTTACCTGCAGATTGGCCCAGAGTGGGAGAAGCTGTAATCATTCCTGTGCTGCAGTTTTATCAACCGCAAGAAGAATCTCTACATCCAGTCATACCAATTGTGCCAGCAGAGTCAGTTCCAGAAGGACCTGTTTTCCCGGCAGACCCTCAACCAGTGGGATCCCAAGCAGCGGAACCACAAGAGGCAGCACCACAAGAAGTGGAAACCCCTGGTGGAGCAGTACCGCATCGCCCAGTCGCTAGCATGCTTGCCAGATCCTAGAGAGGTGGAGTCGTGTTTACAGTTTGCCGGTACACAGAGCAGATAGGCTAGAGACTACTATACCTGACACCACTCCACGTAGGTCAGAACGTACAACGAAAGGAAGGTTACCCATTCGTTATCAAGAGTAGTCCTAGTAAACTAGTTTAGTATGACCCAGACAGGGGTTTACTGCAACTGAAAATGTACAAAGTTTGAAAAAGATGAAGATTTGCACTTTACTATTGATAAATGTTTACATAGTATGTTTGCCTATTTAAAAGTAGAATACCCGGCTGGGTAAAGAGTTAAAGTAAAAGTTGATTGAAATGTGATTTTACTTGAAAAATGTTTAACCATGCAAAGGACTGCGTGGCTGTGGACTTTGCCAGCCCAAAAACTTTATTGTAAATAGTTCGCACTTCGGTGCTCCATTTTGGTTTTACATAAAACCTAACTACCTCTGAAGAAAAACCCGTATGGTGTGGCCTAGAGTGAGGTCTGCAGCAATGAAGTCCTGCAGCCCACCCAGGACCCACGTGGGAGGTTTTTGGTGCGGGTCCTCCACAAGAATCTTGTCTTATACTATGTATTTATTGAAAAGTATTTTGATAATTTTCTATTGATCCATGTACAAAATGTAACGTTCAAGAGTCGTACCTCCCGCAAGGGATGAGTTATTATGTTGATGTTATATGCAAAACAAAAATGTTTTTCTTTTCTATTTCAGCCGGGAGTGCTGAGTTTAACTAGGTGGGGATGTGTGGCCCAGCTTCGCAAGGCACACATATCTTCTGGAAAATGCACAGGAAGGTAACTGTAAAGCTTGATATTCATTCACGCACACTTCTCAGCATTGCCACTAGAGGCATATCAGACTATTTAGTAGTGTGACGTAGCAAAGTTAGTGTTCAGTCTGTTTCCTGTCTTAGGACAGTGCAGTCAAGCCTTGGGTGGCTCAGGAGTGAGTCATCCCATCCATCTTGATTCCAATCAGATCAGTCTTGGAGGGAGAGGAGAGAAGACTGAACCCACACAGAGCTTGTGTAGCTCATCTGACAAGAAAGTGGAGGCTAGTACGGTGAAGTGAATCATCCTAGCCTAGTCAGAGCTACCCTTAACCTGCTACTCAGAACAAGCTGCCCGTGTTCCTAAGAAAGAAGGAAGGAAAGGAATCAAAGCAGTTATACCAACGAGCCAACTGAGAACAGGTCAGTGAGCACTGAAGGAAATCTGACCTTGGCACGCTTGTTACACGTGCTTATGTTAAGGGCGAGAGCAGGGCGAAGGGCGAGTGGAGAAGTAAGAGTGACAAAGGGACAAATCACCCTCACTCAAATTAACCGGACACCGGGGTCCGAAGCGTTGCTAGTGCTTCACGCCTAGTAATAAGAAACCGGAGGCTTTCTGGACTACAAGTCGCAGAAGGTAGCCCTAAGCGCTGATACGTAACCGGAGTCAGGGAGAACGGGGACTTTGAGTCAGTGCACGACAAAAGTAAGGACTTAGTTCTCTCAACATCTGATAATCAGAGACATAGAAGGCTCCACCACAATATTGGCCGGGCGCAGTTGCTATTGAAAGAGTTGCACTTGACTTTATGCAAGTTGTACTCACACACATTAAAGGGATAAAGGAGGCCTGTAACCTGCTCAACAGTTCTCCTGAATGTGCATTCTCCAACCTAACCAGCTTCCGGGACATACCTGCAACATCTACAAGTAAAGGTATGGAAAGAGATTGCATTGTGTGTGACTGATTTCTTATCTGCACCCTGCATCACCACCATAGACTTTGAGGGACCAGTCCCACCTGTGGGGGACCTAACACCTAGCTGCCATAACATCCCCTCAGAGATCTACCCTGCAGCGCTGGTCAATTAGATCAGAAACCACAGGTGGCGTCACAAACTATAACTACAATCCCCTGTAAATATACCCCATTGCATGACCGCCAGGGCCACGGACCGAGCTCTCCTGCCAGTGACATTCCCCATAGACTTCCATGGGCTCGGTTCCGAGTACCCCATAGCCCTGGTACCACCAATGTGGTGCGCGTCACGTGTTTACACGCAGTGACAGTTCAAAGGCATGACGTGCACAGTCTGTCCTGGTGCCGGAACTGACACCTTGCCATGACTGACTGTGCACGTCAATGGACAGTAAGGGATTAAAAAGTTTGAGAACCCCTGGTATACAGAATATGTAATATTGTGTAGATAGTGTTATTACACATGCTACAGTGTGTATGCACAGTAAACGGTGTTTCTCTGTAGGTACAATGCATGTGTATATACTGTGTGTGTACGCTTGTGTATGTCTGGCCTGGGTTGATGAGCCGCCTATATTGCAGATTTACAGAGGGCCACTCCTGTAGCCAGACCTCCCTGTGAACTAATGATTTGCATCTGACTTGATTTAACATGCATTCAGGACATTGTGGGCCGAGGCACCAGCTTCAGACCCCTTAAGAGTGGGCACTAGCGATGAGCGAGCATGCTCGGATAACATCTTATCCAATCATGTGAGTCGCCCGCCAGGGCCCGTGGGGTACTCGGCACCGAACCAGTTCACTTCTATGGGGATGTCACGGCGACACAGCTCGGTCCGTTTGGGCCCCGGGCGCTCACTGAAAGGGGATATTTACAGGGGATTAAAGGTTTGTAGAAATGTTTGTGACGCCACCTGTGGTACCTGGTCAGGGTGACCAGCGCTGCTGTATAGGTCGGCTGAAGGGATGGTGTTGGGCAGCAAGGTGTTAAGCCTTCCACAGGCAAGGCTGGGGTCCTTCAGGGTAAACGGGGTTTAGGGGTGCAGAATGGAGAAGGGGAGTTCAGCCGCAGGAGTAATAAGGCAGAAAACACACACGAAAGTCTCTTTCTGTACCTTTACTGATGGAATTGCAGACACGTCCCAGGGTGCTGGCAGGGTGAAGGATGCACGTCCAGTTCTTGCCACTGAGTAGGTGTAGGGCCTCCTTACTCCAATAGTGTGAGTCTCTGACCTGTATGAAACGAGGCCTAACTCTGTCTTCAACTTTACACGCCTGGCTGACTTTGTGGTGGGGCCTTCTCTTGGATAGAACAGTGTCTCTAATGGCGGATCCTGCCCAGACTCCTGTCTTCCTGACCCCGGTTACGTATCAACACTTGTGGGCCCCTGCGACTTGAAGTCCCGCAGGGTCTCCGGTATCTCCTACTAGTCGTGTAGATGCTAGCAAGCTCGGACCCAGTGTCCGGTTATTCAGAGTAGAGGTAAGCTATCAATGCTATTTCAACCTCTGGCACTCTCTTCTTCTCTTCCACTCGCCTTTCGTCCTACTCCGACCCTTAACATAAGCACACTAGCAGTAGATAGCTGATTATTCTTCTTTCTTCACCGTTCTCAAAGCGTCGGCACGCTTGCTCACTGAACTGCACTCAGTTGACTCAGTTCTGACTAGGCTGGAGTGGCTATCTTTCCACTGGTACTAGCCTCCACACGTTGAACTAAGCTTAGAGCTGCAGATTTCAGGTTCTTTCCACAACTGCTGTTCTCTCTCTTTTCTTTCTAAGCTCTGTCTGAAGCGGCTATCAGGATTCACCGTCTGACCTACACCTGGCTTTGCAGACTCACTGATCTGTGCTCGCCCCTAAAGCTAACTCTCCACTCTCCAAGAGAACTAACAACTTCTCACTTCTGTATAGAATCACCAACTACACTGAACTCGTTCTGAACTAATCTGAGCTGTCACTGCAGGCTGCAGCCCTCAGACTAGACTGTCTGTGAGAACTAATCTGCTCTCTGTGGCTTCACCATCCTTATATACTCTGAAAAGGCTCCTCTGGTGGCTCTAGGGATTGGTGAAGATGTGTGAATGAATATCAGGTCTCTTGTGGGTGTTACCTTAAGTGCATCCCTCTGGGAAATGAGATTCCAAGCGCAGCTGGGCTCTACACGTGCTCAGATGTTATCCAAGTATCTCGGGCACGCTCGTATATTATGTTCGAGTTCCCGCGGCTGCATGTATTGCGTCTGTTGAACAGCCTCAACACATGAGGGGATTGCCTGTTTGTTAGCAATCCCCACATGTCCAGGCTGTCTAACAGCGCAAATCATGCTGCTATCTATCTATTATCTATCTATCTATCACAGGTAACATACAGCCATGTTCCCAGGCTTTGGGTATGGCCACACAACAACTTTTTACAAGTGTGTGATCCCAATGAGTTTTTAAGTATTGAATAAACTAGTGAGTGACGTCCTAGATGTAGAGTCTCTGTGGGTGGAGATTAGGGGAGGGGGGGAGAAATAATAAATTACTGATAGGGGTTTGTTATAAGTCTCCTAAAATAATGGAAGCAACAGAGAATATCCTCGTAAAGCAAATAGATGAAGCAGCGACTCAAGGAGAAGTCATTATTATGGGAGACTTCAACTACCCTGAAATACATTGGGGAACAGAAACCTGCAGTTCCAGTAAAGGTAATAGGTTTTTGACAACTATGAGAGACAATTACCTTTCACAACTAGTTCAGGACCCAACAAGAGGGGGGGGCACTGCTAGACCTAATATTAACCAACAGGCCAGACCGCATATTAAATATAAGGGTTGGGGGTAACTTGGGTAATAGTGATCACAAAATAATAAGCTTTCATGTATCCTTTAATAAGATGTGTAGTCGAGGGTTACAAGGACACTAAACTTCAGGAAGGCAAATTTCCAACGGATGAGAGATGATCTTAGTGCAATAAACTGGGACGATATCCTGAGACATAAAAATACACAAAGAAAATGGGAGACGTTTATTAGCATCCTGAATAGGACCTGTGCACAGTATATACCCTATGGGAATAAACATGCTAGAATTAGGAGGAAACCACTATGGCTAAATAAAGCTGTAAGGGGCGCAATAAGTGACAAAAAGAAAGCGTTTAGGGAATTAAAGCAAGTACCGTATATACTCGTATATAAGCCGAGATTTTCAGCACCTTTTTTTGTGCTGAAAATGCCCCCTCGGCTTATACACGAGTCATAGGGCAGAAACCAGCGGGGGAGGGGATGCTGCGGCAGGAGCCAGTGGCTGGGACATCATACTCACCCTCCCCGTGCCATCGCTGAACGTCCCTGCAATCCTGCGTTCTCCCCGGCTTCCTGCAGCTCTCCAGCGCTGAGCGGTGACGTAATACCCGCTCATTAAGGTCATGTAATATGGACGCGACGCCACTCCCATAGGCGTGGCCTCCATATTCATGGCCTTAATGAGCGGTATTACGTCACCGCTCAGCGCTGGAGAGCTGCAGGAAGCCGGGGAGAACGCAGGATTGGCGGCGGGACGTTCAGCGATGGCACGGGGAGGGTGAGTATGATGGAGGAGGATGGGGGGAGCATGGAGGAGGACAAGGAGCACGGAGCAGAACAGGGGAAGACGGAGAGCACGGAGCAGGACGGGGGGAGGACGGAAAGCACGGAGCAGAACGGGGGGAGGACGGAGAGCACGGAGCAGGACGGGGGAGGATGGAGAGCACGGAGCAGAACGGGGGAGGACGGAGAGCACGGAGCAGAACGGGGGGAGGACGGAGAGCACGGAGCAGGACGGGGGTGGGCACAGAGGAGAATGGGGGAGTGCAGAGCTGGATTGGGGAGCATGGAGCAGGACGGGGGAGGATGGAAAGCACGGAGCAGGACAGGATAATGGAGCAGGAGGAGGGGAGCACAGAGGAGAATGGGGGCGCACAGATCTGGATGGGGAGCACAGAGCAGGACAGCAACTTATACACCCGGCTTATACGCGAGTCAATAAGTTTTCCAAGTTTTTGTGGCAAAATTAGGGGGGTCGGCTTATACACGGGTCGGCTTATACATGAGTATATACGGTAGGTAGTGATGAGGCATTAAATAAATACAGAAGATTGAATAAATTCTGCAAAAAGCAAATCAAGACATCAAAGATTGAGGCAGAGAGACTCATTGCCAGAGAAAGTAAAAATAATCCCAAAATATTCTTTAACTACATAAATAACAAGAAACTAAAAAATGATAGTATATCCTAGAAATTTGAGCCTAGGGAAAGTGGCGCTCCCCATAATGTAAATATATCAGAGAAGAGCTGGAAGCATTATGCCAATAATCAAAATAACACTTTATTGAAAACAATTTTAAAAAAACCCATTAAAACATGAGATGTGCATCCAATAATTTCCCTGGGTCAGTATATGCATAGATAATGATCACATATTACTTTCATGGCTGTATGACTGATTCCAATTAGTTAGAAAGACAATATATCATAGTGCAAATGTTACTAGTAGGTACATCAAAGACAATTACTGCGAAAATGCCCTCATAAGCATAATTATATAGTGCCTCCCAGACGCTACAAGTGTAAGGTTCTATGTATATATTCCTGAAACTCAGTTTGTTCGTCAGCCATTTTACTTTCTGTCTTGCTGCAGCTATCTTGCCCTCAGTCAAAATGGAGTTTCCAGCTTGCATGTTCCCGCCCTGATTCTCTCCTTTGCTTCTTAAGCAGCCACAGCTGAGCAATCAGTGCTTCAGAACCTAGCCTGCAGTGAACCTGTGACTTGACTCCTGTAAGCCTTGGACCTTGTACTCCAGCTATTCCTACTGAGGAACTCTGAAGCACTTGTGGACTCTGAACCCTGCTCTTTGAAAGACCCACGTTTGCATGGACTTACGGTAACAGAGAAGAAGATCCTGAATCTGTATTGGAGAGTGATTGCTGAGCTTGGATTACTCTGGCCTGCTGTGTCTCCTGTTTCTGTGTCTGCAAACTGTGTGACTATTTCTGCCAACTTGTATGAAGTAATACAGGACTTTTCTATATCAAACCTGTGACTCCTGTGTTTTCATCGCACCCAAGAACAAGACGCTATATGAACTGTACTACATACATACAAGATTCTGAAGCCAAAACGTTAGTGTCTGCTGGGTCAGGAAGGCTGTGTCTGCTGTACTGTGGATATCAGATGTCTGGTTGAAACTTTCTGTGATGATAGTGGTTGTGACTTCTCACAACCATTCCAGGTGAGCAGTTCCCTTAATTTTTTTTTCTCTCTGCAGTGTTGCCACAGGTGAACACTATTGTTTTTTTTTCTCTCCTCTTCTTCCAGTAATCCTGTCTTAAAAGATCTGGAAAATGGAGGCCCGCATAAAGGAACTTTGCGGAGTGACTGATAATATCCTTGCAGATTTGCAGAATATAAAGACCCGTTTTACAAACCTACAGGACCTCAATAATCACAATTTGCAAGTGGTTGGACAGACTACCCAGGATTTGCGAGCCAGGATTGAGGTTCTAGAGGGGCGAGTCCAGGCTCCTGCCGTAGCCCCGAGTGCTGGGATTCCCAAGTTGCCCCCTTTTCGTTTTGGCGGTGAACGTGAGAAATTCAGGGGATTTATTAATCAATGCAATCTTTTTTTTCTGCACATGCTTCACAATTTCCCACTGAACGATCTAAGGTGCTTACTATAATTATGTTGCTTACCAACAAGGCTTTAATGTGGGCAAACCCTCTGATTGAGACTGAGGATGATTGTTTGAATCACCTTGATGATTTTATTTCAGCCATGGGGCAGGTGTTTGATGACCCCAATCGAGGTGCAACAGCTGAAGCAGCCATGTTAGCTTTGCGCCAAGGTAAGCACTCGGTAGCTGAATATGCCTTGGATTTCAGGAGATGGGCCCTTGATACCACCTGGGACAGTTCCGCCAAAAAATCTATTTTTCGAAAGGGGTTATCTCCACTGATTAAGGATGAACTTGCTCGTGCCGACCCTCCCACTGCGTTAGGTGACTTTATTAACTACTGCATCCGTATTGATACTCGTCTGACTGAACGCAGGCAAGAGAGATGGTTCGAAAGCAATCGTACTAACCTTTTCCTACCTTCCTCTCCAGCTAAGGAACCTTTGAGTAGGATCACAAGGGAACCTGAACCTGAACCCATGCAGGTAGACTCTTTACAACGACGGGTTAGTGATGCACGCAAGGAACATCGTTTTAAGGAGAATCTATGTTTCTATTGTGGTAAGTCAGGGCACTTCATTATAAACTGCCCCAGCCGTTCTCGTAAGACTACTGCAGCACTCATTCATTGTGAGTGTTGCGAGAGGGGATCTGTCAGGTCCGAGCCTCAGGCTCCAGAGAGATCTGCAGCAACAGATCTTGATTTCTCGGACTTAAACTCCGTTACCTCTGAGGACGTTGACTGTATAAACGCTGCCATTTTTCAAGTTTCCTCAGCGGTGTCCCAGCTGAGTTGTAAGAAAAACAATTCTCATTGCTTTCTTTCCATCAAACTCTGGGTTGACTCAGCTTGGGTGTCTAGCTCTGCTATGATCGACTCAGGGGCAAGTGGAAATTTTATGGATGTCTCCTTTGCTCTGAAACAGGGAATACGTTCAGTGAAGAAGGCTACTCCAGTACAGATGGAAACTGTGTGTAACGGGTCTGGTGGGGGGAACTACTGACGAGACAGGTCAGGTTGGTGGAACCACAAAGCTTTATTATACAAGAGAGTTTACTTGTAAGAGAGCGGGTGGCACCCGGGAAAAGGGCAGGGAATCACGGCAGGGGATATAGGTAGTCTCTGGACAGGCAGGTTTGTCACAGCAAGTGACCAAGGAAGTCTCTGGGCAGGCAGGTTGTAACGGTAAGTAACCGAGGCAGTCTCTGGACAGGCAGGCTGTCACGACAAGTGACCAGGCAGTCTCTGGACAGGCAGGTTGTCACAGCAAGTGACCAAGGCAGTCTCTGGGACAGGCAGGTTGTCACAGCAAGTGACCAAGGCAGTCTCTGGGACAGGCAGGTTGTCACGGCAAGTGACCAGGCAGTATCTGGACAGGCAGGTTGTCACAGCAAGTGACCAAGGCAGTCTCTGGGACAGGCAGGTTGTCACGGCAAGTGACCAGGCAGTCTCTGGACAGGCAGGTTGTCACGGCAAGTGACCCAGGCAGTCTCTGGACAGGCAGGTTGTCACGGCAAGTGACCAGGCAGTCTCTGGACAGGCAGGTTGTCACGGCAAGTGACCAGGCAGTCTCTGGACAGGCAGGTTGTCACGGCAAGTGACCAGGCAGTCTCTGGACAGGCAGGTTGTCACGGCAAGTGACCAGGCAGTCTCTAGACAGGCAGGTTGTCACGGCAAGTGACCAGGCAGTCTCTAGAACAGGGCAGGCATATACGACCTGATATGGTGGAGCCTCCAGGTAGGCTGCAGTCGGATGGCAGATGATCGCTCCCAGGTGAGCAGGCAAGAGCCGTGGATCTCTGCAGATGATGTCCGAACTTCCGGATGGAGCTGCAGTCGGATGGCAGATGATCGCTCCCAGGTGAGCAGGCAAGAGCCGGGGATCTCCGCAGATGATGTCCGAACTTCCGGATGGAGCTGCAGTCGGATGGCAGATGATCGCTCCTAGGTGAGCAGGCAAGAGCCGGGGATCTCTGCAGATGACGTCCGAACCTCTGGATGGAACTGCAGACGGATGGCAGACAGGCAAACCGACAGGTAACAGGCAGGTAACTGGAATCAGGAGCTGATGGCTGAAACAGAGTTAGACTGCACAGGAACAACATTGCTCAGGCACCTACATTAAGGAGGAAGCCCTTAATATAGGGTGGAGTCCTCCAGCATTGGCTGGAGACTGATTTGGAAAATGCGCGCGGCTCCTTTAAGAGCGGGGGAGGGTGCGGGCGCGCGCCCTAAGGCCAGTAGCAGGGAAGGAGCGCGCGGGACCAGCAGGACGGAAGGAGGACGCCGAGGATGCCAGAGGCGCAGAGGAGGCTGGGAGCACTGAGGACGCTGAGCGCAGGTGAGGAGAGCGACGTCCCTGTCTGGCAGCAGGCAGGGACGCGGGCGCTACAGTACCCCCCCCCTTTAGGCCCCCCCTTCTTTAGGACAGAAAGAAATTTAGCTAGGATAAGAGGGGCATGGATGTTCTCCCGAGGCTCCCAGGTTCTCTCCTCAGGACCAAACCCCTTCCAATCCACCAAAAAATAAGTCTTTCTTCCTACCCTTTTTGTGGCCAGAATGTTCTCTACCTCAAATTCATCATAGCAGACACTGGAGCAGGAGGTGTACCTGTAGACTTAAAAAAAGAGTTAAGAACCACAGGTTTGAGGAGAGATACATGAAAAGAATTAGGAATTCTCAAATTGGCCGGGAGTTTCAATTTATAGGACACCGGATTGATCTGACTGATGATCTCAAAAGGACCGATGAACCGAGGACCTAACTTGTAGGACGGAATTTTGAGTCGAACATATTTGGACGAAAGCCAGACTTTGTCCCCAGGACGGAATTGAGGAGGATCCAGACGTTTTTTGTCAGCATGTCTTTTCATGCGCTCGGATGACTGAATGAGTGCGGACCGGGTACTCTCCCAGATGGAGGAGAATTCTCTAACCAGAGATTCCGCAGCTGGATTGTCCACAGAGATGGAAACAGGGACAGGGATCCGAGGGTGCTGACCGAAGACTACAAAAAACGGAGACTTGGTGGAAGATTCGCTCTCATGATTATTGTAGGAGAATTCGCCCAAGGCAGGAGCTCCACCCAGTCAGAATGGTGGGCATTAACGAAGTGTCGAAGATAACTGGTCAAATTCTGATTTATTCGTTCAACTTGTCCATTGGACTGTGGGTGGTAAGCGGAGGAAAAATCCAGGGTGACGTCTAGCAACTTACAAGTGGCTCTCCAGAAACGTGAGGTGAACTGAACCCCACGATCCGACACAATGTGACGAGGCAGACCATGAAGACGGAAGATGTGGCGGATAAAGTCTTTAGCCAACTCGGGTGCAGACGGAAGACCTGGCAGAGGAATGAAGTGAGCCATCTTGGAAAAGCGGTCAGTGACCACCCAAATGACTGTACAACCAGCAGAGACGGGAAGATCAGTAATGAAGTCCATGGCTATATGCTGCCAGGGGGCAGCGGGTACAGGAAGCGGAAGAAGACGGCCGGTAGGCAGGTGTCTCGGAACTTTGTTGCGGGCACAGGAAACACAGGCAGAAACAAAGTCTATTACGTCTTTGTGCAGGGTAGGCCACCAATAATGCCGGGTAATGAGTTGGAGGGTCTTTTTTGACCAGCGTGGCCAGCGAGTTTAGACGAGTGACCCCAATGTAGGATTCTCTTCCGATCGGTTTCTGATACGAACGTCTTACCAGGAGGGAGACGATTTAGACTCACGGGAGCCACCTGCATCACTCTGGCGATGATATGTTTAGGCTCATCTTCGAGATCCGACACCAGGAAAGACCGAGACAAGGCATCCGCCTTGACGTTTTTGTCAGCTGGGCGAAAATGCAAAAGAAAATCGAAGCGGGCAAAAAACAAGGACCACCGGGCTTGGCGAGGATTAAGTCTCTGTGCCTGCTGGAGGTATGCCAGATTTTTGTGGTCCGTGTAGATGATTACCGGATGAAGAGCCCCTTCGAGTAGGTAACGCCACTCCTCCAATGCCAACTTAATGGCCAATAACTCTCGATCTCCTATGGAGTAGTTGCGCTCGGAGGAGGAGAAGAGTTTGGAGAAGAAACCGCAGGATACCATCCTCCCGGATGGCGATTTTTGGGTAAGAACCGCTCCGGCTCCAGCAGAGGAAGCGTCCACCTCCAGGAAGAACTGCTTGTTGCCATCCGGGCGATGCAGCACTGGAGCGGAAGAGAAGGCCTGTTTCAGAGAAAGGAAGGCCTCCTCTGCTTCGGTCGTCCACTGTTTGGGGTTAGCATCCTTGCGAGTGAGCGCTGAGATTGGAGCAGTCCTGGAAGAGAAGTGCGGTATGAAGAGACGGTAATAGTTGGCAAATCCCAGGAACCGCTGAATGGCCTTCAACCCCTCCGGTCGGGGCCACTTCTCGATGGCAGACAATTTCTCCGGATCCATTCGTAGGCCTGTCTGAGAAATGATGTAGCCCAGAAACGGAAGCATCAAAGAGGCACTTCTCATATTTGGCGAAGAGGTGATTCTGCCTGAGCCTGAGCAGAACCTGACGAACATCCCTCCGGTGAGACTGAAGATCCGGAGAGAAGACCAAGATGTCGTCAAGGTACACCACAACGCAGGAGTAGAGGAGGTCCCGGAAGATGTCATTGACCAACTCCTGAAAGACTGCTGGAGCATTACAGAGACCAAAGGGCATCACCAAGTACTCGTAGTGGCCGTCCCGGGTGTTGAATGCCGTCTTCCATTCATCTCCTCGACGGATACGAACCAGGTTGTATGCTCCACGAAGATCTAGTTTGGTGAAGACTCGTAGCCCCTCTAAGACGATCAAACAGTTCTGGAATGAGCGGAAGAGGGTACTTATTCTTCACCGTGATCGAATTTAGGCCTCTGTAGTCAATACAGGGACGGAGAGATCCGTCTTTCTTTTTAACGAAGAAGAAACCTGCTCCCGCTGGGGAGGTAGATTTCCGGATGAATCCCTTTGCTAAGTTCTCCTCGATATATTCGGACATCGACCTGGTCTCAGCAGCAGACAACGGGTAAATACGCCCACGGGGAGGCGTAGTACCGGGCAACAGGTCAATCGGGCAATCATATGGTCTATGCGGGGTAATGTCTCTGCTTCCTTTTTATTGAAGACATCAGCAAATGACCAATATGGAATCGGGAGTTCAGGTAGATTAGCAGGTGTAGGAGAAGAATAGACAGGATGAACAGGCACCAGACACGTTTTATGACAGTCCTGTCCCCAGCGAAGAACCTCTCCATTCTGCCAGTCGAGCACAGGTGCATGTTTTTGGAGCCAAGGCAGACCTAGTAAGAAAGCATGAGAGAGTCCGGGTAAAACATGAAACGAGATGCTCTCAGAATGCAACATTCCCACCTGCAGGGTTATGACTTCGGTGATAAGTCGGATGGGACGAGGTAGGAGGCCCCCATCCACAGCAGCAACAGATACAGGTTCAACAAGAGGTTTGGTGGGAATGTGATACTTCTCTACTAGAGCCTGTGACACGAGATTCCCAGCTGCTCCAGAATCAAGTTGGGCCATTTCGAAGTGGCGGTTCTTACCGAGCAGAATTAGCAGGGATGAAGAGGATTTATTTTTGTCTAGATTGACCTCTCCGAGCGAACCTAGACACAGGCATTTCCCGACTTCTCCGGACAGGTTTGGATCCAGTGCTCCTTACTGCCGCAGTAGAAGCAACTTTTCTCGGCACGGCGTGAGTCCTGACGGGCTTTGACCATCTTGGTCTGGTCGACCTGCATAGGCTCAGCAGTGTGCACCTGAGGAGAAACGGAAGAGGTTATAGATCTCTGACACGAGGGTGCAAGATGGGAAAAAATTTTTTACGGGTGATCTCTTTGGCTCGTTCCTGGAACCGTAGATCAATTCGATTGGCAAGATTTATTAAATCATCTAGAGAGGTTGGAACGTCCCGACCGGCAAGTTCGTCTTTAATACGGCCGGACAGACCCTCCCAGAAGACCGAAATTAGAGCTTCATTGTCCCAAGCTAGTTCTGAGGCTAAAGTCCGGAACCGTATGGCATATTGACCAATGGTGAGGCTCTCCTGACTGGAGACGCAGCAGAGATGATGCAGAGGAAGTCCTCCGTCCAGGTTCGTCGAATACCTTCCGGAAGGCCGAGAGAAAAGCAGGCAGGTCAGATACCAGAGGATCCTCTCTCTCCCAGAGAGGATTAAGCCAGGCCAGGGCCTCTCCGGTGAGATGGGACATGATGAAGGCAATTTTGGCCCGGTCAGAGTTAAACTGGTGTGCCAGGAGTTCAAAATGCAGGGTGCACAGATTAATGAAACCCCGAGCCAGAGCAGGATCGCCTCCAAACCTAGGAGGAGCTGACAGTCGGGGTCCGGGAATGGAAACCACGGAATTGGGAATCAGCGGGACTGACGGATTATGAGTCATGGCTCCAGCGATGGTTGCTGGTGATGAATTCAGAGTGTCCAGACGGGAATTGACATTCCGCAGGTGACCCAGGATGGCCTCCTGTTGAGACCTCTGGCGAGACAGCTCATGACACAGTTCCGGGAGTGAAGGGGTTTGGGTGCCACCGGGTTCCATGGCCCGAGCAAACTGTAACGGGTCTGGTGGGTGGAACTACTGACGAGACAGGTCAGGTTGGTGGAACCACAAAGCTTTATTATACAAGAGAGTTTACTTGTAAGAGAGCGGGTGGCACCCGGGAAAAGGGCAGGGAATCACGGCAGGGGATATAGGTAGTCTCTGGACAGGCAGGTTTGTCACAGCAAGTGACCAAGGAAGTCTCTGGGCAGGCAGGTTGTAACGGTAAGTAACCGAGGCAGTCTCTGGACAGGCTGTCACGCGGTCTTATGATATGTGTACGATGTCAGTAAACTATTCTTAAAAGAACAACACTCTATACAACATATAGATTAGCAACATCAGCATGTAAATATAGAATAGATTTACCTGACACGATATCCGTTGAACTCAGGATTAATCTTGAGGACTTGATACACTGTCACAGGAAAGAAGAGGACCGGGGGTCTAACCTGAACCCTAAACTGGGGTCCTAACTAATCCCTCACCTTGGAGGTACTGATAATGGTTCAGAGGTCCAAGTCTCCAGCCTAACCCTGTCTCCTATCAGTCCCTGAACCCTGTAATCAGTCCTAAGAAGGATTCTGATTACCACCAAAGGGATATGGGCTGATCTCTGCTAAATACACAGATTAGCAATATAAGACAGACTGGAGAAAACACAGACTTGCATACACACTCAAACACAGAAGGAACATAAATGATCTGGGATATTAAACTCTAAGCAAGGTGAGCTTAAAACAACTAAGGAGCTCTTTAACTTAAGTCTATACAGATACAATCCTATCTGTGGTCTGCATGAAGAATTTCACTGGCAACTCCCAAAACAGACCACCAGAGATTTAAAGGAAACCAATCAACAAATAATTAATTGCAGCCGGGAGAAACTGCACCCAGTCCCAGAACTGAGCACAGACAGAATTAACTCCCTAACTGCCAAACACAAAGAAACAGCAACTCAGCTGTGAGAAGTCAGAATGTGCAACCGCGACGATCTTCGTGGCGATGCACACATGACAGTACCCCCCTTCTACGAGGGGCCTCCGGACCCTCAGGGCCAGGTTTGCCCGGGTGAGTTCTGTGGAAGGTCCGCACCAAACGATCTGCGTTAATGTCAGACGCAGGAACCCACGTCCTCTCCTCTGGACCATACCCCTTCCAATGCACCAAGTACTGAAGGGACCGGCGATTCAGACGTGAGTCAATGATCTTTGACACTTGAAACTCCAAATTACCATTGACCACCACTGGAGGAGGAGGTAGAGGTGATGGTATGACTGGTGCCACGTACCTCTTAAGTAATGACTTGTGGAACACATTATGAATTTTAAACGTAGGAGGGAGGTCCAGACGAAATGCCACAGGATTAATTATGGAACTGATCCTGTACGGCCCGATGAATCTGGGGCCCAGCTTCCAGGAGGGAACTTTAAGTTTTATATTCCTGGTAGACAACCATACCAGATCGTTCACATTAAGATCTGGACCAGAAACTCTCCTCCTATCAGCCATACGTTTATAACGGTTCCCCATAGCACTCAGATTATTCAATACACCTCTCCACACTGAAGCAAGTGACGACGAGAAACGCTCCTCCTCAGGAACCCCAGAAGGGCCCCCCCCCATTGAAAGTACAAAACTGGGGATGGAAACCATATGCCCCAAAAAACGGGGATTTACCAGTGGACTCGCTCCGCCTGTTGTTAAGAGCGAACTCTGCCAGAGGCAAGAAAGAAGACCAGTCCTCCTGGTTTTCTGAGACAAAACACCGAAGATAAGTCTCTAGGCTTTGATTCAGACGCTCTGTCTGACCATTGGTCTGCGGATGAAAAGCCGAGGAAAATGACAATTGCATCCCCCGACGTAAACAAAATGCCCTCCAAAACTTGGACACAAACTGAGACCCCCTATCTGACACCACATCAGAAGGCAACCCATGAAGTCTCACAATCTCCCCAATGAACACCTGCGCCAGAGTTTTAGCATTAGGGAGGGCAGGAAGAGCAATGAAATGTGCCATCTTACTGAACCTGTCAACAACCACCAGTATGACAGTCTTCCCTGACGACTGAGGAAGGTCCGTGATGAAGTCCATAGACAAATGAGTCCATGGACGCTCCGGAAGTTTCAAGGGTAAGAGGGTCCCAGATGGACGGGTATGAGGGGTCTTAGAGCGAGCACAAACCCCACAGGACGCGACAAAAGTTAAAACATCTTTATTAACGTTAGGCCACCAAAACCGGCGAGAAAGGAGATCTAAAGTAGCCTTACTCCCTGGATGTCCTGCTAAAGCAGAATTATGATGTGCCTCAATAACCTTTGTCTCAACTGATTTGGGACAAACAGTCTCCCTGGAGGTCCTGCAGGGGCGTCCCCCTGAGCCTCTAATACCTCCTCCTCAAGCTCAGAACATACAGCCGACACTACCACCCCCTCCTGAAGGATAGGAATCGGGTCATCCATTTTCCCGGCCCCTGGGAAACTGCGAGATAAGGCATCCGCCTTAACATTCTTAGATCCAGGGCGATAAGTGACAACAAAATTAAACCTGGTAAAAAACAACGACCATCGAGCTTGTCTGGAATTCAGACGCTTAGCAGATTCCAAATACAGCAGGTTCTTGTGATCAGTAATGACGGTGACCGGGTGGACTGCCCCCTCCAAAAAGTGACGCCATTCTTCAAAAGCCAACTTAATGGCCAAAAGTTCCCTATTGCCGATATCATAATTCCTTTCGGCGGACGACAATTTCTTAGAAAAGAAAGCGCACGGATGCCATTTACCAGGGGACGGACCCTGGGACAATATTGCACCCACCCCTACGTCAGACGCGTCCACCTCCACAACGAACGGCTGTGATGCATCTGGTTGGATGAGAACGGGTGCCGAAGCAAAACATTTTTTCAAAGAGGAAAAAGCTTGGCAAGCTTTGTCCGACCATTTAGAAAAATCCGTCCCTTTTCTTGTCATGTCAGTGAGAGGTTTGACAACAGATGAGAAATTACAAATAAATTTCCGGTAGTAGTTAGCAAACCCCAGAAAACGCTGCAGAGCCTTAAGATCCTCTGGCTGATCCCATTCAAGCACTGCTCTCACCTTTTCAGGGTCCATACGGAAACCGGAGGCTGACACCAAGAAACCCAAAAACTGAAGTTCCTGTACGGCAATACACACTTTTCCAGTTTGGCGTATAGTTTATTGTCTCGCAAGATCTGCAACACCTGTCTCACATGCTCCTGGTGAGACACAAGATCTGGCGAGTAAATTAAAATGTCATCCAAATATACGACCACAAACAGCCCCACCAGATGACGAAAAATGTCATTAACAAAATGTTGGAATACTGCTGGTGCAGTAGTCAGACCAAAAGGCATGACAAGGTTCTCATAATGTCCCTCCGGCGTGTTAAACGCCGTTTTCCACTCATCCCCCTCTTTTATCCTAATCAGATTATACGCCCCCCTGAGATCCAATTTAGAGAACCATTTGGCGCCAACAATTTGATTGAAGAGATCAGGAATCAGAGGGAGTGGATACGGATCTCGAACAGTAATCCGATTAAGTTCGCGGAAATCCAAGCAAGGGCGTAGGCCTCCATCTTTTTTCTTCACAAAGAAGAACCCCGCGGCCACTGGGGAAGATGAAGGTCTAATATGCCCTTTGGCCAGACTTTCCGAAATATAATCTTTCATAGCCTGCCTCTCAGGACCAGAAAGGTTATATAACCTAGCTTTAGGTAACTTAGCATCAGGAAGTAAATTAATAGAGCAGTCATACACGCGATGAGGAGGCAACTCCTGACACCCTTCCTCAGAGAACACATCCCCAAAGTCCTCCAAAAAAGGAGGTAAAGTACTAGGCACGACCGCACTGATGACTGTGTTCATGCAGTTACTTTTGCAAAACTCACCCCATTGGATTATCTCTCTGGACTGCCAATTAATCACAGGGTTATGTTTAACCAACCAAGGAAGTCCCAACACAATAGGAGTAGGTAGACCCTCCAACACATAACAAGATAATAGTTCCCTATGTATTGCCCCTACCCGAAGGTCAATGTTATGAACCTCATGAACAAAGCTACCTTGGCCGAGAGGCCTGGCGTCAATGGAGAATATAGGGATCGGTTTGACCAATACACTCAGATGCATACCTTGAGCCTGAGCAAACTGAGCGTCAACCAGATTAGCCCCGGACCCACTATCAAGAAGAACAGAAAATCTCTCCACTCTCGTACCAACCACCACCTCCACTGGTACAAGGAACTGAGAAGAACTAGCGGACGAAATACATACTCCCAGGTTGTCGTCCACCACACAACCTGGGATTAACAGTTTTCCGGCGACTTCTTGCTCAACAAGGCACGGGACGGACATCCCCCAACAAAATGTCCCTCTTTCCCGCAGAAGAAACACCTTCTAGTCCTGCGGCGTACCGCCAATCCCCTCCTACGAAATGATGTACCTCCCAACTGCATAGGCTCCTCCGAACAGACAAGGGGAACCTCAACATAAGGGACTTTAGTAGTAGGTGGAGTAACAACAGGGGGCGGAGTTACCTCGCACCTCTCCCGGAGCCGTCTATCAGTACGGATAGCCAGGGCCATAGCAGCCTCCAGTGATGGAGGAGAATCATACTGAGCCAAAACGTCCTTTAATTTGTCAGAAAGCCCATGACAAAACTGGCTCCTAAGAGCTGGGTCATTCCACTGAGTATCTGTGGCCCATCTACGGAACTCAGAAGCAAATTCCTCCGCCGGACGATCCCCCTGCTGTATCTTACGTAATTTTGTCTCAGCAAGAGAGACCCGATCTGGGTCATCATATACCAAACCCAGGGCAGTAAAAAATCGATCTACGACTGTAGAGCCGGGGATCCCGGAGGAAGGGAAAATGCCCAGGATTGAGGGTCCCCTTGTAGGAGCGAGATAACAATTCCCACTCTCTGCTCTTCACTCCCTGATGATCGAGGCCGAAGCCGAAAATACAATTTACATGCTTCCCTGAAGGTAAAAAATTTGTCTCGCCCACCAGTGAACCTGTCCGGGAGAGCTACTTTAGGTTCAAATCTGGTTTGCTCCGAGGGAGACAAAACTTTGGACTTAATGTCCGTCAGCTCCATGGATAATCCCTGCAACTGCAGAGCCAGCTGGGCTACTGGATCCATGGCAACTGGGAATAATTTTATGGGCCAGTGAAAATGTCACGCGGTCTTATGATATGTGTACGATGTCAGTAAACTATTCTTAAAAGAACAACACTCTATACAACATATAGATTAGCAACATCAGCATGTAAATATAGAATAGATTTACCTGACACGATATCCGTTGAACTCAGGATTAATCTTGAGGACTTGATACACTGTCACAGGAAAGAAGAGGACCGGGGTCTAACCTGACCCTAAACTGGGGTCCTAACTAATCCCTCACCTTGGAGGTACTGATAATGGTTCAGAGGTCCAAGTCTCCAGCCTAACCCTGTCTCCTATCAGTCCCTGAACCCTGTAATCAGTCCTAAGAAGGATTCTGATTACCACCAAAGGGATATGGGCTGATCTCTGCTAAATACAGAGATTAGCAATATAAGACAGACTGGAGAAAACACAGACTTGCATACACACTCAAACACAGAAGGAACATAAATGATCTGGGATATTAAACTCTAAGCAAGGTGAGCTTAAAACAACTAAGGAGCTCTTTAACTTAAGTCTATACAGATACAATCCTATCTGTGGTCTGCATGAAGAATTTCACTGGCAACTCCCAAAACAGACAACCAAAGATTTAAAGGAAACCAATCAACAAATAATTAATTGCAGCCGGGAGAAACTGCACCCAGTCCCAGAACTGAGCACAGACAGAATTAACTCCCTAACTGCCAAACACAAAGAAACAGCAACTCAGCTGTGAGAAGTCAGAATGTGCAACCGCGACGATCTTCGTGGCGATGCACACATGACACAGGCAGGCTGTCACGACAAGTGACCAGGCAGTCTCTGGACAGGCAGGTTGTCACAGCAAGTGACCAAGTCAGTCTCTGGGACAGGCAGGTTGTCACAGCAAGTGACCAAGGCAGTCTCTGGGACAGGCAGGTTGTCACGGCAAGTGACCAGGCAGTATCTGGACAGGCAGGTTGTCACAGCAAGTGACCAAGGCAGTCTCTGGGACAGGCAGGTTGTCACGGCAAGTGACCAGGCAGTCTCTGGACAGCAGGTTGTCACGGCAAGTGACCCAGGCAGTCTCTGGGACAGGCAGGTTGTCACGGCAAGTGACCAGGCAGTCTCTGGACAGGCAGTTGTCACGCAAGTGACCAGGCAGTCTCTGGACAGGCAGGTTGTCACGGCAAGTGACCAGGCATCTCTGGACAGGCAGTTGTCACGGCAAGTGACCCAGGCAGTCTCTGGACAGGCAGGTTGTCACGCAAGTGACCAGCAGTCTCTGGACAGCAGGTTGTCACGGCAAGTGACCAGGCAGTCTCTGGACAGGCAGGTTGTCACGGCAAGTGACCAGGCAGTCTCTAGACAGGCAGGTTGTCACGGCAAGTGACCAGGCAGTCTCTAGAACAGGGCAGGCATATACGACCTGATATGGTGGAGCCTCCAGGTAGGCTGCAGTCGGATGGCAGATGATCGCTCCCAGGTGAGCAGGCAAGAGCCGTGGATCTCTGCAGATGATGTCCGAACTTCCGGATGGAGCTGCAGTCGGATGGCAGATGATCGCTCCCAGGTGAGCAGGCAAGAGCCGGGATCTCCGCAGATGATGTCCGAACTTCCGGATGGAGCTGCAGTCGGATGGCAGATGATCGCTCCTAGGTGAGCAGGCAAGAGCCGGGGATCTCTGCAGATGACGTCCGAACCTCTGGATGGAACTGCAGACGGATGGCAGACAGGCAAACCGACAGGTAACAGGCAGGTAACTGGAATCAGGAGCTGATGGCTGAAACAGAGTTAGACTGCACAGGAACAACATTGCTCGGGCACCTACATTAAGGAGGAAGCCCTTAATATAGGGTGGAGTCCTCCAGCATTGGCTGGAGACTGATTTGGAAAATGCGCGCGGCTCCTTTAAGAGCGGGGGAGGGTGCGGGCGCGCGCCCTAAGGCCAGTAGCAGGGAAGGAGCGCGCGGGACCAGCAGGGCGGAAGGAGGACGCCGAGGATGCCAGAGGCGCAGAGGAGGCTGGGAGCACTGAGGACGCTGAGCGCAGGTGAGGAGAGCGACGTCCCTGTCTGGCAGCAGGCAGGGACGCGGGCGCTACACTGTGGATGGCTCCCTGCTGACCTCTGGACCAGTGGATCAGGAAACAGAGCCTTTGAGGGTTCTTATGGGTAAAGATCATCAAGAGAAACTGTCCTTTATGCTTATCTCTTCTCCCCACTTTCCCATTATTCTAGGGCTACCATGGCTGCAGGCTCAGAATCCTACCATTAACTGGGAGACCAAGGAATTACACTTTCCAGAGAAACAGATGAGTCCAAAAGTTTCAGCTTGCTCTGTTCCTAAAGGAATCATGTCAGTCCCTGAACTACCAGCTGTATACCAGGACTATGTGGATTTATGTGACAAGAAGAACGCTGACCAGCTTCCTCCTCACCGTCCATATGATTGTCCAATTGAATTATTGCCTGGAGCAGAGATACCTTTTGGTAAGATCTACCCCCTGGCGGGGCCCGAGCTAAAGGCTTTAAAGGATTACATAGATGAAAATCTAGCCAAGGGCTTCATACGCCCCTCTTCATCTCCTGCAGGTGCACCCATCTTCTTTGTAAAGAAGAAAGATGGATCTCTGAGACCATGCGTAGACTATAGGGAACTCAATAAGGTTACTATTAGAAACCGTTATCCATTGCCTTTAATCCCTGAGTTATTGGAGAGAGTGCGACATGCCAAAATTTTTTCTAAACTAGATCTTCGTGGGGCCTATAACTTAGTCCGTATTAGACCTGGGGATGAATGGAAGACTGCATTCAGGTCACGCTATGGACACTTTGAATATCTAGTTATGCCTTTTGGTCTGAGTACCGCCCCAGCCACTTTCCAACACTTGGTGAATGACATCTTCAGGGATCTCCTAGATACATTCGTGGTAATTTATTTGGATGATATTCTAATTTTTTCTAACTCCACAGAGGAACATCATGGACATGTGAGAATGGTCTTGGAACGTCTAAGACAAGATCATCTTTACATCAAACTTGAAAAGTGTGAATTCCATAGGACCGAAATTCAATTTCTGGGGTATGTACTGTCTACACAAGGAATTAGTATGGATGGAAGCAAAACCCAAGCCATCAAGGATTGGCCAAGTCCTAGAAATGTGAAGGAGGTACAGCGCTTCATCGGGTTTTGCCAACTTCTATAGACGTTTCATTAGAAATTTCTCTGAGGTAGTGTCACCTATCACTCAACTTACCCGGAAAGAGTCTAGGTTTTCCTGGACTCCCCAAGCACAGGAAGCATTTTCCCGTCTAAAAGATAAATTTACCACTGCACCTATCCTAGTACATCCCAACCCCGAGCTTGCCTTCATAATAGAGGTGGATGCTTCAGACTGTGCCGTTGGAGCTATACTCTCTCAGAGAACAGGTGAGAAGAATGTCTTGCATCCCTGTGCCTTCTTTTCCCAGCAGTTGTCTTCGGCTGAGAGGAACTACGATGTGGGCAATAGAGAGTTGTTGGCCATTATTGCCGCCTTCAAAGAATGGAGACACCTTCTTCAGAGAGCTGCACAGCAAATAGTCGTCCTGACAGACCATCGTAACCTTGAGTTTATCAGGTCGGCTAAGTGCCTGACTCCTCGCCAGGCTCGCTGGAATCTTTTCTTAAACCAATTTAATTTTATCATCTCTTATAGACCAGGATCGCGCAATGGAAAGGCTGATGCACTCTCTAGGATTTACTCAGCAGAGACACGTCCAATTACTCCTCCTAAGACTATTCTTCCTGACTCTAGATTCCTAGGAGTAATTCATAATCAAGACCTACTTAAGGACATCAAGGAAGCATACCATGCGGATTCCTTTTTGGCACAACCCCCAAGGGACGTAAGTCTTGTCTTTAAGAATGGTGTGTGGATTCAGGGACAACGTCTGTATATTCCTGAAACAGTCAGATTAAGAGTATTGCAACTCATTCACGATTCCAAGATAGCTGGGCATAGAGGAATTCTAAAGACACAGGAATTTCTTTCTCGTTTCTTTTGGTGGCCCACTTGCAGGAAGGATGTTTTGAATTATGTCACTTCATGTGAGGTCTGTGCAAGATGCAAAACACCTTGCTCCTCACCAACTGGTCTGTTACAGCCTCTTCCCACCCCGTCCCGCCCGTGGGGATCCATTTCTATGGACTTCATTGTGGAGTTACCAACCTCTCAGGGGAAGAACACCATTCTAGTGGTGGTTGACCGTCTAACAAAGGCAGCTCATTTTATCCCTTGTGTCGGCTTACCCACTGCAAAACAGACATCAGATTTGATGATTAAAGATGTGTTTCGCTTACATGGAGTACCGGATGAGGTTATTTCGGATCGAGGGGTGCAATTCACTTCTAGGTTTTGGCAAAATTTCTGTGCAGCATTGGACATTAAAGTAAACCTTTCTTCTGCTTTTCATCCCCAGACTAATGGACAGACCGAACGAACCAATCAAACCCTGGAGCAGTATCTCCGCTGCTTTATCTGCCACCTACAGGATGATTGGGTGGATCTACTTCCATTAGCTGAGTTCTCGTATAACAACTCTCAGAGTGCCTCCACTAAACAGTCTCCTTTTTACTCTAATCTAGGTTATCATCCTAACATTCTACCACGATTTCCCATAGAAACGCCTTTGCCAGCAGTGGCTGAAAGAATCACGTCTTTACAGAAGAATATGGATCTTCTAAAGGAAAATCTGGAATCGGCTCAAGAAAGGTACAAGAAAGCAGCAGATAAATTTCGTAAACCTGCACCAGCTTTCAAGGTAGGAGACTTGGTCTGGCTGTCAACCAGAAATCTTAAGTTAAGGATTCCATCGTCTAAGTTGGGACATAAGTACATTGGACCCTATAAAATCAGTAAAATTATAAGTGCCGTTGCTTGTCGTCTTCAACTGCCCAGAACTATGAGAATCCACCCTGTCTTTCATGTATCCCTACTAAAGGCTGCGACACCCAATACGTTTCCTGGACGTTCCTCTCCTTGCCCTGACCCAGTGCTAGTCGATGGTCGGGAAGAATTTGTGGTGGAAAGGATTTTAGATTCCAGGTTGTATAGAAATCAGTTACAATATCTGATTAAATGGCAGGGCTACCCAGTGGAGGACAACTCATGGGAACCGGTCAATAACGTTAATGCTCCTCGCTTGCTCCGTCAGTTTCATCAGAGGTACCCACACAAGCTGGTCTGAGGTCATCCGGAGGTTGTCCTTAAGGGGGGAGTAATGTAAGGTTCTATGTATATATTCCTGAAACTCAGTTTGTTCGTCAGCCATTTTACTTTCTGTCTTGCTGCAGCTATCTTGCCCTCAGTCAAAATGGAGTTTCCAGCTTGCATGTTCCCGCCCTGATTCTCTCCTTTGCTTCTTAAGCAGCCACAGCTGAGCAATCAGTGCTTCAGAACCTAGCCTGCAGTGAACCTGTGACTTGACTCCTGTAAGCCTTGGACCTTGTACTCCAGCTATTCCTACTGAGGAACTCTGAAGCACTTGTGGACTCTGAACCCTGCTCTTTGAAAGACCCACGTTTGCATGGACTTACGGTAACAGAGAAGAAGATCCTGAATCTGTATTGGAGAGTGATTGCTGAGCTTGGATTACTCTGGCCTGCTGTGTCTCCTGTTTCTGTGTCTGCAAACTGTGTGACTATTTCTGCCAACTTGTATGAAGTAATACAGGACTTTTCTATATCAAACCTGTGACTCCTGTGTTTTCATCGCACCCAAGAACAAGACGCTATATGAACTGTACTACATACATTACAACAAGTGCAAAGGGGCAGTGCTACAATGAGTAATGAAGACACTAAACAGCAATGGGAACTGTCTAAAAGTTCCTGCCGGGTTGTTAATAGTGCTTATGACAGCCGGACTAAGATATCCAATGGTGTGCACAATAAAGAAAAACAGCCAAGAAAAACATATACGACCTTAGGGAAATGACGACAGTGTCCCGTGTCCCTTTATATTCTGACAAATCTGGAACTTCAGTTCATTGTTTAGGTTTGACATTTGTGTTCTATACTGTAAATTTGTCCTTGTATATGTTTCGATAACATCGTTGTGGTACAGAGGGGGGCCCATACGTAATTCTCGCACAGGGGCCCTTTGCAGTCTGTGTCCGCCCCTGGCGCATCTAATAATAGATGTGCCTTTTCTGGGGTGGCTGGGGCCAGATGTTAGTAGCCAGGGGGAGCCCAAAAACAATGGGCCCTCTAAAGGCTATTAACCCCTTAACCCCCAGGGGTGGTTTGCACGTTAATAACCGGGCCAATTTTTACAATTCTGACCACTGTCTCTTTTGGAGGTTATAACTCTGGAACGCTTCAACGGATCTTCACGATTCTGAGACTGTTTTCTCGTGACATACTGTACTCCATGATAGTGGTAAAATTTCTTCGATATAACTTGCATTTATTTATGAAAAAAATGGAAATATGGCGAAAATTTAGCAATTTTCAAACTTTGAATTTTTATTCCCTTAAACAGAGAAATATATCACAAAAATAGTTACTAAATAACATTTCCCACATGTCTACTTTACATCAGCACAATTTTGGAACCAAAACTTTTTTTTTGTTAGGAAGTTATAAGGGTTAAAAGTTGACCAGCGATTTCTCATTTTTACAACAAAATGTGCAAAACCATTTTTTTTAGGGACCACCTCATGTTTGAAGTCACTTTGAGGGGTCTATATGGCAGAAAATACCCAAAAGGGACACCATTCTAAAAACTGCACCCCTCAAAGTACTCAAAGCACATTCAAGAAGTTTATTAAACTTTCAGGTGTTTCACAGGAGCTGAAGCCACTTGGAAGGAAAAAATGAACATTTAACTTTTTAGTCACAAAAATTATCTTTTACAAACAATTTTTTTATTTTAACAAGGGTAAAAGAAAATGGACAGATAAAGTTGTTGTGCAATTTCTCCTGAGTACGCCGATACCCCATATGTGGGGGAAAACCACTGTCTGGGCGCACGGTAGGGCTCTGAAGGGAAGGAGCGCGGTTTGATTTTTTTCAAAGCAAAATTGGCTGGAATTGAGATTGGACGCCATGTTGCTTTTGGAGAGCCCCTGATGTGCCTAAACAGTGGAAACCTCCATCAAGTGACACCATTTGGGAAACTAGACTCTCTAAGGAACTTTTCTAGATCTGTTGTGAGCACTTTGAACCCCCAAGTGTTTCACTAAAGTTTATAATGCCTGAGTGTGAAAAAAAAAAATTCCACAAAAATGATTTTTTAGTCCCCAATTTTTGATTTTTCCCAAGGAAGTTGGACCCCAAAAGTTGTTGTCCAATTTGTCCTGAGTATGCTGATACCCCATTTGTGGTGGGGGAAAACTATGTGGGCGCACGGCAGGGCTTGGAAAGGAAGTAATGACGTTTTGGAATGCAGACTTTGATGGGTGTCATGTTCAGTTTGCAGAGTCCCTGATGTGCATGAACAGTGGAAACCCCGCGCAAGTGACACCATTTGGAAACTAGACCCCCTAAGTAACTTATCTAGATCTGTGGTGAGCACTTTGAACCGCCAAGTGCTTCATACAAGTGTATAATGCCTGGGCATGAAAATAAAAAATCCTATGTTTTTTCCCACAAAAATGATCTTTTAGTCACTAATTTTTTATTTTCCCAAGGGTAACAGCAGAAATTGGACCACAAATGTTGTTGTCTAATTTGCCCTGAGTATGCTGATACCCCTTATGTGGGGGGACCACTGTTTGGGTGCACAGCAGAGCTCGGAAGGGAAGGAGCGCCATTTGACTTTTTCAAACCAAAATTGTCCGGAATCGAGATTAGACGCCATGTTGCGTTTGGATAGCCCCTGATGTGCCTAATCAGTGGAAATCCCCCACAAGTGACTCCATTTTAGAAACTAGACCCCCTAAGGAACTTATCTAGATCTGTTGTGAGCACTTTGAACCCCCAAGTGTTTCACTAAAGTTTATAATGCCTGGGTGTGAAAAAAAAAAATTCCACAAAAAATGATTTTTTAGTCCCCAATTTTGGATTTTTCCCAAGGAAATCTGACCCCAAAAGTTGTTGTCCAATTTGTCCTGAGTATGCTGATACCCCATATGTGGGGGTAAACTACTGTTTGGTCGCATGGCAGAGCTCAGAAAGGAAGGAGCACCGTTTGACTTTTTCAACGTAGAATTGGCTGGAATTGAGATCAGATGCCATGTCACGTTTGGAGAGCCCCTGATGTGCCTAAACAGTGAAAACCCCCCAATTCTAACTCCAACCCTAAACCCAACACACCCCTAACCCTAGTCCCAACCATAACCCTAACCACAAACCTAACTCTAATACACCCCTAACCCTAATCCTAACCCTAATCCTAACTTTAGCCCCAACCCTAGCCCTAGTGGGAAAATGGTAATAAATACACTTTTTAAATTTTATTGTTTTTCCCTAACTGAGGGGGTGGTAAAGGGGTGTTTGATTTACTATTTATAGCGGGTTTTTATGTTTGGCAGCTGTCACACGCTAAAAGACGCTTTTTATTGCAAAAAATAGTTTTTGCATCACCACATTTTGAGAGCTATAACTTTTCCATACTTTGTCCCACAGAGTCATGTGAGGTCTTATTTTTTGCGGTACGAGTTGACTTTTTATTGGTTCCATTTTTGGGCACATGACAGTTTTTGATTGCTTTTTATTACGATTTTTGGTAGGCAGAATGAACAAAAACCAGCAATTCATGAATTTCTTTGGGGGGGGGGCGTTTATACCGTTCCGCGTGTGGTGAAATTGATAAAGCAGTTTTATACTTCGGATTAATATGATTACAGAGATACTTCACTTGTATCTTTTTTTATGTTTTGTCGCTTTTATACAAAAAAAACAATTATATATAAAAAATAATTATTTTTGCATCTCTTTATTCTGCAAGCTATAACTTTTTTATTTTTTCGCTGATGATGCTGTATGGCGGCTCGTTTTTTGCGGGACAAGATGAAGTTTTCAGCGATATCATGTTTACTTATATCCGTCTTTTTGATTGCGTGTTATTCCACTTTTTGTTCGGCGGTATGATGATAAAGCATTATTTTTTTGCCTTGTGTTTTTTTTTTCTAAGGTATTCACTAAAGGGGTTAACTAGTGGGACAGTTTTATAGGGCGAGTCATTACGGACACGGTGAAACTAAATATGTGTACTTTCTTGATTTTTCTTTTTTTTATTCACATAGAAATTAATTTATTGGGCAATTTTTTTTTTTTTTTATTTGGGAATTTTTTTTTACACATGTTAATTTTTTTTTTTTTCCTTTGTCCCAGGGTGGGACATCACTATAAAGCGTCAGAACGCTGTTCTGACAGTTTCACAGCACTCTGTCAGACCAGCGATCTGACAGGCACTGCTGGAGGCTTTCTCAGCCCCTGCTCTCAGCAGGCGCTGAGCAAGCCGCCTCCCAGCAGGACCCGGAAGGACCCCGTTGCCATCTTGGATCCGGGGTCCTGCAAGGAGGAAGCCTCGGAACAGCGCGACACATCGCGCTGCTCTGAGGGTCTCAGGGAAGCACGCAGTGAGCCCCCTCCCTGCGCAATGCTTCCCTATACCTCCAGAACACCTTGATCATGTTTGATCACAGTGTGCCAAGGGTTAATATGACATACTATCCCTTCCTTGGGAATTAAGTCCCAGGGCACATGGACGGGATAGTACGTCCAATGGCAGAAAGGGGTTAATATCTGTCCTCACTCACTGGCTTTCCTGTCTGGCGGAGAAAATACGCGGGAGCCAAGCATTTTTTTTTTTACAGCGAATTTACACATTAAATTAACACGTACACGTCCGAAATTTTGCACAAATACACTCATATAATTATTAATCAAAACCATATTTCAAACTAAATGAAATGGTTTACTGTATGTAAACCATGAGTCATTTCATGTCGGGTTCAGTAGTGATTTTACAGAAGCCGGCAGTTGAATTAGCGGCTATTCTGCTATGTAGAAGTGTATAAACTATAAATATATATATATGTATATATACTGTGTATATATACATATATATATATATGTCACAATGACATGTGTATATATTTATATGTATTCTATGTGTATATACACTGCTCAAAAAAATAAAGGGGACACTCAAATAACATATCCTAGATCTGAATGACTGAAATATTCTCATTGAATACATTGTTCTGTACAAAATTGAATGTGCTTGTCAACATAATCACACAAAAATCATCAATGGAAATCAAATTTTTGAAGCAATGGAGGCCTGGATTTGGAGAGACCCCAAAATGAAAGTGGAAACAAGTCGAAATGAAAATCAAAGTAAGACAAAATTAAAGTGGAAACAAGTCAAAATGATGCTCAGTATTGTGTGTGGCCTCCACGTGCCTGTATGACCTCCCTACAATGCCTGGGCATGCTCCTGATGAGGTTGCAGATGTTCTCCTGAGGGATCTCCTCCCAGACATGGACTAAAGCATCCGTCAACTCCTGGACAGTCTGTGGTGCAACGTGACGTTGGTGGATGGAGCGAGACATGCTGTCCCAGATGTGCTCAATCGGATTCAGGTCTGGGGAGCGGACAGGCCAGTCCATAGCTTCAATGCCTTCATCTTGCAGGAACTGCTGACACACTCCAGCCACATGAGATCTGGCATTGTCCTGCATTAGGAGGAACCCAGGGTAAACCGCACCAGCATATGGTCTCACAAGGGGTCTGAGGATCTCATCTGTTACCTAATGGCAGTCAGGCTACCTCTGGCGAGCACATGGAGGGCTGTGTGGCCCTCCAAAGAAATGCCACCCCACACCATACTGACCCACTGCCAAACTGGTCATGCTGAAGGATGTTGCAGGCAGCAGATCACTGTCCACCGTGTCTCCAGACTCTAACATGACGAGCAAGTTGTGCCAAGTTTATTATATCATATGTGAGGAAATAGGGCACAATTCAACATTTTTGCTTATTTTTACATTCATACCCCTTCCAACACTATTCATAAATCCCTCCCGTCATCTGAACCTATGGATCAGTGTGAACTTGTGCTACTTGTGTAGTAACGCTTGTCATCTCTGCTCCGTCCTGTCTTCCAGCACAGGGTTAATGACGCACCGACTCCATACCTGTCTTCATGGTTTGGTCTTAGATGTCAGATCCTGATTCCAAGAAAATCCCACCAACCCAAGATTGTGAAAGAAACGCACAAAACACTTTTATTGGATGTTAATTAGATTGAATTTTATTACAAATCACATTATTATTTAATTCAGTGTCTGAAATTTAGAATTAGCCAATTACTATGGTAAAGACACTGAAAATGGCACAACCTCCGACTCACGAAGAATCATCCTACAGCACTCAGGAGAGGAAAAACCCCATGGTGGAAACCTCTAGGGAACCATGGCTGGAGGACTGCCCTTCCCTTGGGCTTAGAAGGTTAATGCCAACACGGAACAGAAAATTGTTCCAGAATTCATACATTGTATCATATTTACAGTGAGACATAATATACATCCACCATAGATATGATAGCAGTGACATCACATAGTAACACTGGTTACACATTACATCACCAGAAAACAGGCAGTAATGGAGAAGGTCAAACCGGTGCCTGTGCGAGCGCCGTATGGAGAAGCCTAATGCGACCTCTCCAGGCCGTACACAAAATGGTGAAGGCGGCCAGTACTGGACGTGAGGGAGATCGGCTGCAACATCTGGCACCCCATTGATCGCTAGGGTTACTTTAATATGGCTGGCTAGGCCATAGGGCTGATCTGGCTGGCTAGGCGGTATGGCTGATCTGGCTGGCTAGGCGGTATGGCTGATCTGGCTGGCTAGGCGGTATGGCTGATCTGGCTGGCTAGGCGGTGTCTCCTTCCTCCCTCCCATTGCGGAGTGATGAAGCTCCAGGTCTCCAGACACATCAAGTACGGCTCTTCATACGGCTGAATGACCTGTGGTTCTGGAATCTTCTTCTATGTCGTAGATGTATGTGTTTATGACATCAGCACAGTTGCCGTAGTTACCACAGTTGTTTATTACTGATGCTTCATTGGCTAGAAAGTCTCTTTCAGTGTTCCAAAGTATTAACCCTTGAAGAACTGGCATTGTGCCTAACTAGAAGCCTGTAAAATAAGCTTGTTTCTAGGTAGGACCAGTATAATTATTTTCATTTTAAAGAAGCCCTAAACAAAGTCTAATTAGTGAGCGCATCTACAGATTTTTTTTTAATAAAGTATCTTTATTGAAATTTTCCAACAAATTTTTATAACAAACATAATCAAAATGGTGTAGATTAAAAAAAACACAAAGAAGAGACAGGAATAGGAAGAGAAAAGAAAAAGCGGACATTCGTCACCTTAATGATAGTACATGGAAAGACAACAACATCTCTCTGGAAGTCCTGACAATGTACAGTAGTCCTTTCTATTGCTCAAGAGATAGGACGCATGTTTATCTCAAGGGATCCTCCTTATTAAATCAAGCCCAGTCTGCTCACAGTTACCGAACTCCTCAATCCAGGGTGCCCAAACTTGTTCAAATTTATTAATGGCACCTCTTTTCTTATATACTCCTTTTTCAATATTTAGAAACCAGTATATTTTGTTAATATATTCCTTTTTTCTGGGGCTCTTAGTATCCAACCAATGTTGCCCTATTAATTTTCGCGCTAAGTACAGCACACGCTATAGCTACTTTACCCGGCTCAGTTGTCTGGATATCTTCCATGTATCCCAGTACACAGACTAAAGCCGTGGTTTCCAAGCCACCTGGAAGACTGGCCTAATCACCCCTATTACTTTCCTCCAATATCTCTCGTAATTCAGGACATGACCACATCATATGAAGCGGGGATGCAGCGTCAAAACCACATCTGGGGCAACACGCCTCAGCTCTAGCACCAATCTTTATCAAAAACACAAGTATCCTATAAACATTATGCACCAGGTAAAGTTGGGAAAGTCTATGCTGTTCCCTAAGAGACAAGTGGGGGATCCTTTTCCAATATTTCTATCCTTTGTCCTTCTTCTATTAGACCAATCTCAGCCTCCCATCTCTCCTTACTGTGTACTAGATCTTTACTTATCACTAAGGTTAATAAATATCTATATAGCAAGATATTACCCCAGATGAGTTATTTCATTTACTAATTTCATTTACCAATAGCCCGAAACACGTGTCTGCAAATTGAGATACTGATTTGGCTTTTATCCTAAGTCATATTGCAAGACTCGTTAAAGGGTTGATTGTGACTTGTAGGATCGCTGCTTCCAACAGGAGGCGCTATAGAGTTCAAGTCCTCTTTTTCTCTGAAGAGGCAATTTGCATATTCATTTACTAATTAACTATATAACAGTGTTTTGTTCATAAACATTGAAGCTACTGTCCGTGAAATCAGCATTAAACTCATGGCGTAACTGGAGATATTTGTAGAAGTCCTTTGAGCTAAGATTAAACTCCTCTTGCAATTGTAATACTTAATCACATTATCCAAGACCAACAGGAATAAATACCCTTCTCACCTCCTTCACCCTCCATTTCTCAAAGACATAGACTCCCAAATATTTAGATGTTGATACCTGTTGTAGTCCTGAGCCACTCAAAGTATTAATCTGACCAATCCTCTCATCCAGAGACATCATCACCGACTTCAACCAATTAATATCAAGACCGGAGTAAGTCCCTAAAGACTGAATCACCTCCATTGCTGAAGGCAGGGATTCTGAAGCATTGGCTAAAAAGAGTAAAGTATCGTCAATGTATAACGCAATTTTATTTTCTAACACTCGTCTTTTAAACCTCTCTATACCGGAATGTTTCCATATCAAAATCGCCAAGGGTTCAATAACCAATGGGAAGAGCAAAGGCGACAATGGGCAACCCTGTCTTGTACCTCTCCCCAGTATACATAATTCTGATAGAAAGCCATTCACCCTTATTTTTGCCGCAGGGTTGGTATATAAGATTGGTTTCTAATCTATAAACCTTTACCCTATGTTAAATTCATGTAAGACTGAGCACAAAAATCCACATTCCACGCTGTCAAAAAATTTGGCAGTATCTAAGGAGCAAATAACTCCCCTGAGTTATCAATAATGGGCCCCATATAAGCTCCATACAGAATAATGGACTCATATAATGCTCCATTCAGTATAATGGGCTCCATATAATACTCCATACAGAATGGGCCCTATATAATGCTCCATACAGAACAATTGGCTCCATATAATGCCTCCATAAAGAATAATGGGCCCTGTATAATGCTCCATACAGAATGGGCCCCATATAATGCTGCATACAGAAAGGCCCTGTATAATGCTCCATACACAATATTGGCCCCATATAATGCTCCATACAGAATGGGCCCTGTATAATGCTCGATACATACAAAAAAAATCAAATACTTACCTCTTCCCGCCGCAGGGCTGGTCTCATCAGCTACTTCTGTCTCTCTGTAGTGCTCAGTACAGAGGCCACTTTGTAGTGACGTAATCACGCTCTCTGCCCTGAGATGTCACAGAGTTAGAAGAGACGGCAACTGCTGAGGAAGATGGAGAGGTATTTCAAACAGTTTAAAGCACGAGGGTGGCCTGTGCTAGGCCCTATTGCGTGCTGGTGTCACCGACAGCGAGTGGGCCCCAACACTTGGTGATGACGGCGGCCCTGCCTGTGCAAGGGTCCACCTCCGGGCCCAGTGCAGCTGCACCGGCGTTATCTCCGCCCCTGCTCATATATTTCTGCATTTGTGGATGCGTCCCACTTGTCCTAGACTCATACAGGGATTCTGTTATGTTTCGGTAGCTGAGGAGAAACTGCAAAAAATAGCCAAAGTAGCAATACACCAGAGAGGCTGGAAACTATTGGATTGCAGTAACCTAAACTAACCGCAACACTAGAAGCAGCCGTGGAGCGTACCTACGGTGATCCTAGACGCCTCGTCACAGCCGGAGAGATAGCTACACCTAAAGGCAGAAAGATGAATGCTATCTGCCCCGGAGCAGAATCCCCAAAGAAATAGGAAGCCCCCGAACATGTAATGGCAGTTAGACAAGAAGAAAACACGGACACAGACAGAAAATAGAATGAGCAAACGCTGGGGCCCAATCTGTCTAGATAGAAAAGTATAGGAAAGAATTCTGACTGCAAGCCAAAAAAACCCTGACAAAAATACCAACACTTCTGATTAACAAAAAACTTGAGATCACACGATCTCTACCATCTAAATCAGATCTCTGGTGTAACACACAGCAACACAGCAAACAAAAAGCGACAAAGGAACAAAGGAAAAATGCAAACACAGAATGAGCACAACTGCAGCGCAAGACTCCAAAAGGGGACCAGGCTGCAGTCCACTGCAAGCAGCAAACCAGCAGTGAAAATCCAAAAGAGGAAAAACAAAACAAAACACTTATCTGAATGAGTGCAGGAAAGCAAGATGTGCTCCAAGCAAGAGCAGGAGGAACAATTGATTACCGGCAAGGCTGCTGGGAACTCAGGTCACTTATATCATACCATTCAGAGCCAGCTGAAGGCCATTCAGTAATTAGTTCATTACCCTCAGTAACCACTGGAGGGAGCCCCAGCTCAGAAGTCGCCTCCAAGGTATTCACAACAGTATCCCCCCCCTGAGGAGGGGTCACCGAAACCTCTCCTGCGCAACCAGGCCGATCAGGATGAGCTCAATGATAGGCACGGACAAGTCTCCCAGCATGGAT
The DNA here is from genome assembly GCA_033576555.1 of Oophaga sylvatica. Taxonomy (NCBI): domain Eukaryota; kingdom Metazoa; phylum Chordata; class Amphibia; order Anura; family Dendrobatidae; genus Oophaga; species Oophaga sylvatica. Next base: position 48,297 of record JARQOD010004396.1, read on the forward strand.
GTCCGAAGCAAACACCCAAGAATTGTCCTCCTGACCATAACATCTCCACTTAACCAAATACTGGAATCTCCGTCTAGCAAAACGAGAATCCAATATTTTCTCAACCACATACTCCAAATTGCCCCCAACCAAAACAGGATCAGGAGGCGCAGCCATAGGAACCACTGGCTCGATAAACCTCTTCAATAAGGACTTGTGGAACACGTTATGGATCTTAAATGTCCCTGGAAGAAGCAAATGGAAGGAAACAGGATTAATAATTTCCATTATCTTATAAGGTCCAATGAACCTTGGCTTAAATTTTGGAGATACAACCTTCATAGGGATATTTCTTGAGGACAACCAAACCAAGTCCCCCACTTTAAAACGAGGACCATCAGTCCTATGCCGGTTGGCAAACCGCTGGGCCTTCTCTTGAGAGAGAGACAACCTCTCCACTACCTGGTCCCAAATCTGCTGCATACGCTGCACAATAGAGTCAACCCCCGGACAGACAGAAGCCTCCGCCTGTCCAGAAGAAAATCGAGGGTGAAACCCAGAATTGCAGAAAAATGGAGACATCAAGGTAGCAGAGCTAGCCCTATTATTAAGAGCAAACTCCGCCAAAGGCAAAAAAGAGACCCAGTCATCCTGATCAGCAGACACAAAACATCTCAAATACGTCTCCAAGGTCTGGTTTGTTCTCTCAGTTTGTCCATTGGTCTGAGGGTGAAATGCAGAGGAGAAAGATAACTGAACACCAAGTTTAGAACAAAATGTCCTCCAAAATCTGGAAACAAACTGAACTCCTCTGTCAGACACAATATTCTCAGGAATGCCATGTAACCGAACCACGTGCTGAAAGAACAAAGGCACCAATTCGGAGGAGGAAGGCACAAGATATCATCTTGGAAAACCTATCACAGATTACCCAGATAACGGTCATTCTCTGAGAGACAGGAAGGTCGGAAATAAAATCCATAGAAATATGGGTCCATGGCCTCTTGGGTACAGGTAATGGCATTAAAAAAACACTAGAACGAGAGCAAGGCTTGGAACGAGAGCAAGTCCCACAGGACTGCACAAAGTCCCTGACGTCACGAGACAAAGTAGGCCACCAAAAGGACCGACTCACCAAATCTCTGGTACCAAAAATCCCGGGATGACCAGCCAAGCGCAGAACAATGAATCTCAGACATCACACTCTTTTTCCACTGGTCTGGGACAAACAATTTCCCAACAGGGCAGCGCTCAGGTTTATCCTCCTGACACCCCTCCAGAGCCAGTCTAAATTGGGCGAGATGGCGGAAAGAACTACACCCTCTTTCAAAATAACAGCAGGATCAGATAACTCAGGAGAATCCGCAAAGAAACTCCTCGAGAGGGCATCCGCCTTAACATTCTTAGTGCCCGGAAGTAAAAAAGAAACCACAAAATTAAAACGTGTGAAAAACAAGGCCCACCTGGCCTGTCTAGGATTAAGTCGCTTGGCTGACTCGAGATAAACCAGGTTCTTATGGTCCGTGAGGACCACCACCTGATGTTTGGCTCTTTCCAGCCAATGTCTCCACTCTTCAAAGGCCCACTTCATGGCCAATAACTCCGATTACCCACGTCATAATTACGTTCAGTTGGAGAAAATTTTCGAGAGAAAAAGGCAGAAGGGTTACTCTTAGAGGTCTCTGGATCCCTTTGGGACAAAACGGCACCTGCCCCAATCTCAGAGGCATCAACCTCCACCTGAAACGGTAGAGAAACATCAGGCTGCTGTAGAGCAGGAGCAGAAATGAATCTCTGCTTAAGGCCGGAGTCACACACAACAACAAAAAATCGGACCGTTTTAGTCGGTCGATTATCGGACCAAGATGTAATGAACAGACATCCGTCTGGCATCCGATTTTCCTTCAAAGATGTGATTTAGTCGCATCTGAGCGTAGTTGTAACATCCGATTTACATCCGACTTGCGAGATTTTCTCGCAGGCTTGCAAAACCGACATATAATGGATCCAAATGAATAGTATTTACCGTATATACTCGTGTATAAGCCGAGATTTTCAGCACCTTTTTTCGTGCGCACAGCGCCAAACACGCAGCGTTTCCTGACCGTGGAAACTCACCCTTAATGTGGAATTGGTGAGGACATGGTGCAGAAGTGGAGTTTTTCTAAGAGAGGGTGGTGGGACTTTGGAAGGTTCGAGGGGTAGAGGTGGGGCTAGGGTGGAGCCTGGGTGGAGTTTCAAGGGGCCCCAAAAACTTTGCCTGTATGGGGCCCCGAAATTCCTATTTGCAGCCCTGCTCATGCATACCTCTGCGCTCCCGCAAACGTCTGTCAATTTGAATAGCCAAAGACATAGAATCATTGAGACCAGAGGGAACAGGGTATCCCACCATAACGTCCTTTACATTTTCTGACAGACCCTTCCGAAAAAGGGCTGCCAAAGCATAATCATTCCATTTAGTGAGGACTGCCCATTTTCGAAATTTCTGACAGTACAGCTCAGCGTCTTCACGACCCTGATTTAATGCCAACAAGGTCTTTTCAGCTTGATCAGTGACATTAGGTTCATCGTACAATAACCCAGAGCCTGAAAAAATACATCAACATCATTCAAAATAGGATCCCCAGGTGTCAGGGAAAAAGCCCAATACTGAGGGTCGCCGCGCAGCAGAGAGATGACAGTTTGAACCTGCTGTGCTGCGTTCCCTGAGGACTTAGGTTTTAACCCCTCTCTGCCATCAGACGTACTATTCCGTCCATGTGACCCTGGACCTAATTCCCATGGACGGAATAGTACGTCATGGGCGCTGATCGCGGCCGGGTGTCAGCTGTATATCACAGCTGACACCCAGCACTATGTGTCAGGAGCGGTCACGGACCGCTCCCGGCACATTAACCCCTGGCACACCGCGATCAAACATGATCGCGGTGTGCCCGGGGGACAGGGGAGGATCGCGCAGGGTGGGGGCTCCCTGCGCGCTCCCCTGAGACCCTCAGAGCAGCGCGATGTGTCGCGCTGTTCCGAGGGTCCATCCTCCCTCCAGGTCCCCGGATCCAAGATGGCGCCGGGGTCCTGCAGGGAGGCGGCTTCCTCAGTGCCTGCTGAGAGCAGGCACTGAGAAGCCTGCAGCGATGCCAGAGCGATCGCTGGTGTGACAGAGTGCTGTGCACTCAATCAAAAAATGTCACGTGCTCAAAAATGGTACCAATAAAAACTTCACCTCGTCCCGCAAAAAAAGACCTCACATGACTCTGTGGGCCAAAATATGCAAAAATTATAGCTCTCAAAATATGGTGATGCAAAAAACTACTTTTTGCAATAAAAAGCGTCTTTTAACGTGACAGCTGCCAATCACAAAAACCGCTATAAATAGTAAATCAAGCCCCCCTTTATCACCCCCTTAGTTAGGGAAAAATAATAAAATTAAAAAAATGTATTTTTCCATTTTCCCATTAGGGTTAGGGTTGCGGCTAAAGTTAGGGTTAGGATTGGCGCTAAAGTTAGTATTAGGGTTATGGTTGGGATTAGGGTTAGGGGTGTGTTAGGGTTAGGTTTGTGGTTAGGGTTGGGACTAGGGTTAGGGGTGTGTTGGGGTTAGGGTTGGACTTAGAATTGGGGGGTTTCTGCTGTTTAGGCACATCAGGGGCTCTCCAAATGTGACATGGCGTCTGATCTCAATTCCAGCCAATTCTGCGTTGAAAATGTCAAACGGTGCTCCTTCACTTCTGAGCTCTGCCATGCGCCCAAACAGTAGTTTACCCCCGCATATGGGGTATCAGCGTACTCTGGACCACAAGAGTTATTGTGCAATTTGTCCTATTTCTTCTGTTACCCTTGGGAAAATAAAAAACTGGGGGCGACAAAATAATTTTTGTAAAAAAAAATGATTTTTTTATTTTTACGGCTGTATGTTATAAATTTTCTGTGAAGCACTTGGGGCTTCATAGCGCTCACCACACTTCTAGATAAGTTCCTTTACGGGGTCTATTTTCCAAAATGGGGTCACTTGTGGGGGGTTTCCACTGTTTAGGCGCATCAGGGGCTCTCCAAATGCGACATGACGCCCCCAGACTATTCCATCAAAGTCTGCAATCCAGAACGTCACTACTTCCCTTCCGAGCCCAGACGTGCACCTGTTGTGAATGGGTTTGAGATGAGTTCTGAGCGGAGGCTCCCTCTGGTGGTTACAAACGGTGCTAGTGAAGATTGTGGGGACTGGGAATCAGGTGTTACTGACTGGTCTTATATAAGGGAGTCATTTTCCCATCAGGGTTGCCGGTGATCAATTGTTCTGGTCTGAATCCTTTATTCCAGTTTCCCTTGTAGCCTGCTGTGTCGTGTCTGCATCTCCTGCTAACAGATAAGACATTTTCTTCTTTTGTGTTTGTGCTATATTTTTGCATTTTGTCCTGCACTTCTGTGGGGGCCTTCAGGGTCCCCTCCGGGGGCTTCTGCCCTCTCAGTTTTGCTCAGCCACTGATGTTTGTACTTTTGCTTTTTCCAGTTTTTTCAGTGGCTGCTGTTTTGATTTTGTTGCACCAGAGAACTAATTTAGGTGGTAGAGGTCGTGTGATCTCAGGTGATTTTGAAATTAGTAAGTTGGTGCTTTTCAGGGTTTTCTGGGATTGCAGTAAGTACCCTTCCTGTCCTTTTCTGTTTAGTTAGTTTGGGCCCCAGCGTTTGCTCATACTATTTTCTTTCTGTGTCAGTATTTCATCTTGTCTAACCGCCATTACATGTTTGGGGGCTTTCTATTATCTTTGGGGTTCTGCTCCGGGGCAGATAGCTTTCCTATATCTATCTTTAGGTGTAGTTAGTTTCTCAGGCTGTGACGAGGCGTCTAGGACCAACGTAGGAACGCTCCACGGCTGCCTCTAGTTGTGATGGTTAGTCAGGGTACTGCAATCTCATAGATTCCAACTGCTCTGGTGTATTGCCTTTTTTACCTGCACTCCTCAGCTACCGAAACATAACAGTATCACCGGCCTAAAAATTGAAAATTGTATGGTACTCACAGAAGGGAAAAAATATTGTGAAAGAAAAAAGGTTGTCAGAGTTGTCAGAGATATTTTTCTGTTTGTTGCATTTTTTTTTTTTTTTTCCCTCTGTATCTCTGGGTGCTGGGGAGGATCTTTTCTCTCAATGGAGTTTGCACGGTTGTCTGGCCGTGTGGATCAGCTTGCCACTGAGGTTCGGAGTATTGCTACCTATCTTGCTAGGTTGCCTGTTGTGGAACCTAGGATTCCCATGCCAGATTTGTTTTTGGGGGATCGAGCTAAGTTTCAGAATTTCAAAAATAATTGTAAATTGTTTTTTGCCTTAAAATCTAAGTCCTCAGGGAACGCAGCGCAGCAGGTTCAAATTGTCATCTCTCTCCTGCGCGGCGATCCTCAGGATTGGGCTTTTTCCCTGACACCTGGGGATCCTGTTTTGAGTGATGTTGATGCATTTTTTCAGGCCTTGGGGTTATTGTACGATGAGCCTAATGTCACTGATCAAGCTGAGAAAGCCTTGTTGGCATTAAATCAGGGGCTTGATGACGCTGAGTTATACTGTCAGAGATTCCGTAGGTGGGCAGTCCTGACCAAATGGAATGACGACGCTTTGGCAGCCCTTTTCCGGGAGGGTCTGTCAGATAATGTAAAGGATGTTATGGTGGGATTCCCTGTCCCCTCTGGTCTCAATGATTCTATGTCATTAGCGATTCAAATTGACAGACGTTTGCGTGAGCGGGGGAAGTATGCGTGGAATGGTGTTGCCTTGTGAACCAGCTTCTGAACCCATGCAGTGTGATAGAGTGGTGTCTGGGGCACAGCGTCATGAGTTTCGAAAGCGCAATGGGTTATGTTTCTACTGTGGTGATGCCTCTCATGCTATTTCAGTCTGCCCTAAGCGGGGAAGACGTTTTGCACGCTCAGTTGTCTTGGGTAGTGTTCAGACTAAGTTTTTATTAACTGTCACTCTGATATGCTCTCTGTCCTCATTTTCTGCTCAGGCTTTCGTTGATTCTGGAGCAGCTACTAACCTGATGGATTATGATTTTGCTAAACGTTGTGGATTTCCCTTGATACCCCTACAGAAGTCTATTCCCCTACTGGGGATCGATTCTACCCCTTTGGCTGAGAATAAACCCCAGTTTTCTACTCAGGTGATAATGAGGGTTGAACCTGATCACCAGGAGTGCTGCAAATTTTTGGTTCTGTATAATCTGCATGACATTATCGTGCTGGGTTTTCCTTGGTTACAGTCTCATAATCCTGTTTTGGATTGGAAATCTGTGTCTGTAACCAGTTGGGGCTGCCAATGTGTTAATACCAACACTCCTGTTTTTTCTACCTCCACCCAGGCTCAGGATGTTCCTGACTTTTTGATTGATTTTTCTGATGTGTTTAGCGAAAGTAAATCTGCATCCTTGCCTCCCCATAGGAGCTATGACTGCGCTATTGAATTAGTGCCGGGTAGTAAATTCCCTAAAGGTCGCCTTTTTAACTTGTCTGTACCTGAACATGACGCTATGCGGTCTTATATCAAGGAATCATTGGAGAAGGGTCATATCAGACCATCCTCTTCACCCTTAGGTGCCGGTTTTTTCTTTGTGGCCAAAAAGGATGGTTCATTAAGGCCGTGTATTGATTATCGTCTCTTGAACAATATTACTGTGAAATATCAATACCCGTTACCCTTGATTTCTGACCTGTTTTCCAGGGTGAAAAACGCTACTTGGTTTACCAAGCTTGACCTCAGGGGGGCGTATAACCTTATTCCATTAAGCACGGGGATGAATGGAAGACGGCATTCAATACCCCTGAAGGGCATTTTGAGTACCTGGTGATGCCCTTTGGGCTCACTAATGCTCCTTCCGTCTTCCAGTCCTTCATGAATGACATTTTCAGGGATTTTGTGGACAAATTTCTGATTGTTTATTTGGATGATATC